>UELU01140073.1:18505-92714 GCA_900490025.1 Megastigmus dorsalis | reverse complement strand
GATTTCATTGATTTAATAATATGGCATATTTCTTTTTATTAATTCAAAATTGATTCAATAATAGGCGAAATTAACTCAATTAATTCAATAATTGAATCAATTATTTACTTTCTTAATAAGAATTCAATTAAATATTCATTTGAAATAATTAGACATGTTATTGATTTAATTAAACTATAATTCAATCAATTAATTTTATTTTTAATTAAATTCATGTAATTGAATCAATTAAATTTTTTTCTCAGTGTACATTTCGAAAAGTTGCATACTTTTTCATAATTTTACCGATAGCAGGAAATTAGCAGTCATAACAAAATCGCAAAATAAAGAAAAATGTTAATCATCTTCGTTATTATCTAGATATAAACTTTCCACAATAAATTCTTTTGGCCACTTGAATCACCAGGAATCTCAATGGCTTAAATGTAAAAAAAATAACGTAACATAACTTTTTACTGTTTTATTATATTTTTTTTTGAGTTCTATACTCTTATGCGTAATGACAAAAATGCTTGTATCAGATTCATAAAAACTTAAAAAGAATTCGTACATTGAAAAATGTTCGCCGTCGATATCGTATAAATTACTCACTATCGAAATAATCGATAGTTTTCCGCATATTAGGTGTATTGTAGAAGCACAAGAGAAAAACTTTGCATGATTCAAAAGTTTCAACGATGTGGAATTTTCTTGTATTAGGTGATCGATTTATCATATTGCTGATACAAATTGTATGGTTAATTTTTTATTGCAACATGCAGAGATTAACAAAACCGTCAACGAATAGCAATAATAAATTTAATTCAAGAAAGGAAAAGCTTTACATTTCGTGTATAATGTATATAATGAATATAGTAAGCAATGTTATACTTGTGCTTTGTGTTCTGTTCCTCGAGAATGCCCTAAAGGAAATAAAGAAACGTCATATCAAACTTCAAACTTCAAAGGCTACAGTAGATCAGTGACCGTCACGAAAACTGACATCGAGCCTCCCGAACGTCAACCACTGAAAATCTGCGACGTATATATGAGTCGTGTGGCGGTGCTGCTCGACTCTATAGGTAGTAGAAAAGGACAGACACACCGAAGATCATGACCAGATCAGACAGAGAGGGGATGATAAAATCCCAATATGGCAGCCGCAGCAGTGCGATGTCACGTAGGACGTCACTGCAACTGACCCTCTTGTATTTTGCTGCCTGCCAAACCGACCCAGAATACAAACCACAAATTAACGCTTTGGATTCACCAGAACAAACATGAAACGATCGAAATTGTGCTCAGGAACTTGCGCTAAAAATGGGGGGGGGAAAAAAAAAGAAATGCGCTGCCGGTGCGAAGTGTCTTCGCATGCACACGTACATACACATCCCGGCGCCACCGAACACTCGCGCTGTTTGCGCCTGCGTATATATGTACGTGCAGCGCTCGACGATGCACGTATATATATATTGAAACTTGAAAGGGAGAGAGAGAGAGAAAGATAGAAAACAGCCGAGTTCTCTTGCGAGTCACAATACCTACAGTCGCCGAGCCTCTCGTCGGAGCGCGCGCGAAAAAGCCGCCGCCGCCGCCGCTGCTGCCGTCGTTGCCGCCGTCGCCGCTGCTGCTGCTCTCTGTGCCTGTTCCCCAACCTAAACTCTGCTCTCTCTCATCGCGCCGTTTCGTATCCTCTCCTCATTCGTGTGCGGAGATCGTCGTCGTCGTCGCCCCCCGTGTGCCGAGAGCGTTTCGTTTTAGTTATATACGGCGTATATAGAGCCGAGAGGAGACTGCCACTGGCCGCGCTCACACAACACACCACCAAACCATATACACCGGAGCAATCGTGTGTATAACGTGACCGCGGGTGTGTGCTGCTGTGACGGACGCACAGATATAAATATATACATATAGATACAGAGGCCGATACACGCGCAGCCTGCACACGTACAGAGACGCGTGCGCTCGCGTGTGTGCGCGTATGTGTGCGTTTTTTCTCTCTCCGTGTGCGCGTGTGCGTGTGTTGTATCAGAGAGGAGAGAAAACCGAGACGTGAGAGCGAGAGAGAGAGAGGAACGGAAGACACGCACGGGAAGAATAGTGTGCGCGCGCGAGGTGTCGGAGAGGTTATAGTTTTGTGTGTCTCCTCTCTCGGTGCCTGCTACTGGCTACTGCTACACTGTGAGGAAATTCGCGGATTTTTAAAGAGAGAGTGGGAGAGAGAGAGAGCAGTAGAGCAGCCGCGTGTATTGTGCGACGACGGTGTAATATATATGTATATACATACATAGAAAAATATATACATACATACCCACTTGGACACACACAGTGTAGTCCCTTTTTAGCTGGCGTGTGTCAGCCAGTGCGAGAGAGTTGTTGCACTACCTCACGCTTTTTGTTGCTCTCTTCTCGCCGCTCGCCGTTCGTGTGTGTACTGCACGCACTTGATAAAGAGAGCGAGAGTGCGAGAGACAGCGAGAGAAACTACGTATATATTTATACACGTACAAGCCATACCGTACATATATAGAGAGAACGAGAGAGACCGGAGGCAGGTATTATTTTGTTACCTCTTCCTCCCTTTCGCCGTTGCTCATTCTTGTTTTTTTTTTCTTTTCTTTTTTTTTACGCTCCTTCTTCTATTTTACACGTCAGCCTTTGGCGGAGAAATATATCCTGGTGGGTGTTTCTGTATACGATTGTTTTTTTTCCTCTCTCTCCTTTTTTCCCGGGTGGACATATAAAGACGCGCGGAGGAAGAAGCATTTCGAGGTTTGTTTTCCTCCTACACGTCCTTGCACACTCGATTTTCCTTGACCCAGTCGTCGCCGTCGTCCTGCACGAGAGAGTGTGAGATTTGTTCCCCGTGCGCGCGTGTCGTCCCGCAGTGCTCCGTGTGTGCCTCTCATCTATACATATATGTGTAACTTCTCTCTCTTTTTGTATGAATTCTATCCTCCGGCGGTGTGTCTGCTGTGTGTGTGTGTGTGTGTGTGTGTGCGCGCGTGTCTGTGTTTCTCTCTGTGAATGTGCCTCTCAGGTGTGACGATATATACCTTCTTTCCTCTCTCTCCTTTTGATCGCCGCCTGTATATACAAGTGTCGTGGGTGAAGACAGCAGATCGAACGTGGGTCCGCGAGTGTGCGACGCAAAGGATATACATATAGTGGGAGCGCGAGAGAAAGATCGTGTGTCTGCCCCGCGACGTCGTCAGCTGTTATTTTTTGTTGTCGTTTCGGTATAAGATGTATAGTCCACGGTGGGAGAGTAATACTCGCGAAAAGCTGACCCAAGACGTGTGTCAGATCGCGAGGGGTGACGTAGGATGGGGGGGAGGAGAGAGGGAGGCGTCTAGACGATTGCTCGGCACTGTTTGGGAAAAGTGAAACAGAACCTGCACACACTGCGCGTCTCTCACGTGCGTGTCATTTAGATTGTCAATATTTGTGTGCATAGCGCGCGGTGGGATGGCAGCTGCCGCGTGGGAGACGAGCATGGCGCGGTTGTATATCGTTCGTATTTTATTTTCACGTGTTTATACCTGCTGTCCTGTCCTATACGTCTCCTCTGCTTTTACTTTCGCCTTCGGTGCCGAACGTTTATGGGCCTGCATAAAGAAGTGCTTCTTGCATAACTGAAGATAATGTCGAGTTCGCGTATATTTTTTCGTCTTTAACCCCCCCTTTATTTTTTGTAAGCTTTAAAAAGCAACGACGACGTGTTATTTCGGTTATCGATATTTGCATACTGATAAGGGAAGGCACTTCGATATTTTTGTTTTTCTAGTCTCTCGTGTTCTTTTTTTTTTTAAAGTATAATTTATTTTGCCATTGTGTGCACTCTCGTTTGTTCGACTACTCTATTATTACGGTTATTGTAAGTAGTCTGGCTTTTTCGCGTTTCGAAGCGTTAATTTAATCTGTACTGCCGCGTTATCGTAAAACTTATTGACAGTAGTTTTTGAACGCTTTGCATAATAATGATAAGATCGTAGTCGAGTGAGTTCATTGTTTAATAAATTATTCGTAAACATAAACAAAAAGTAAAGAGATTCTTGTCACGTGGCTAAGTGAAGTATTGGCTTTCGTGCGAGTGGAAATCCTATAGTCTCAAATAAATCTGCTTCCAGAAAAAGAAAACTAACTTTTTGGTTTCATTTTCACGATTTCCTAGATAAACATTGAGAAAATGTTTTTCCGCCTATTCTCGATATCAGACTTAAGAACTTTATTCGAGATAAGTGTTTAATCTGGAGCAGAATAATTCAGCGCTGATAGAACCACAAAATTTTTGCTGTTAGTTTCATCATACAGATTATAAAAGATGTGTGGTAAAAATTTCTAAATCTATTCTGTTCGCAGGCAAAATAAAAGTGCCTTGAAACTCTTGTACGAAAAATTCCTCTGGGTTAAAAGTATTATCAACAATAAGAACGGTTAAAGTGAAAGCAAGGTCCAAAGCACAGCTTCGTATTAAAGCTCCAAGGCAAAGATCCGGGACCCTGTCACGCGAAAAAATTTATCAAATTTCTTCGAAACCCTCGGTTTTCGCGCAAAAAAAAAAAGAAAGAGAGGGAGAAAGAGAGGAGAAGGAAAAGTCATTCAGCATCCATAGGGCGGAGGAAGGAAAAAAGAATAAAAGAGAGAGAGAGAGAGAGGAAGAGAAAGAAAGCGGGCGAAACGGCGCGTGTCCTCACCCTCCTTGCTCCTATATACACACAGACGGGAAAATAAAAAGGAAAATGCTGTGTGTGTGTGTGTGTTCGCTTGCGTTTTTTTCTGCCAGTTGTGTGTACGCTTGTATGAGAGAGAGAGGGAGCGAAAGTAGCGAGAGAGATTGATTAAAGTTTATTATTGCCCCCGCATAGTTTATTCAACCTTCGGGGTTTTATAATAAATTGCGCGTACGTGTAGTTTTTCTCTCTAGCGCTGCTTTCGTGTGTGTGCGCCAACTGGATTATATTTTAAATGAGTTTAAAAGACACTCTTGTGCAGTCGAGGTATGCGTTTAGCCATTTTTATCGGAGCAGTTTTGTATTACCAATTAATTAAAAACAGGACGAGTCGGATTACCTTTATCTATACAACGATAATTTTAGCGTGTTGCATTGAACACTAGGTCACTCTAAATATCGGCTCTAAATCAAAACTTAAATTATGAATGCAAAAAGCTATATGCACAAATCAGCTACACGATCACTATTTTGAAGTTTAACCTGTAATGAAAAATAAATGTCAAATCAGACTATAACTTCACTTTTTATATACAGGACGATTTATTATACCGAGAAATAAGTATAGAAAGCGATACAATCAACGCTGTAGAAAGAACGCGTTAGTCTCGACACATCCCCCGGTATTTGTCAAAGTCCTACCTACATTGCAGAGATTATTGCAGTCAGAATTTTGCCCATTCGCCAAGAATTAATGTTAAAATAATCGTTTGGCATTGTTCTATTATATCTATTAATTTTACGTTTATAGCATTCCATAAATAATTGTGATGATAACAATGGCAAATAGAAAATTATCAGACTATTCGAAAGCGATAAAGTTTAAGTGGTGCTTAACAATGGATTAAAACCGTATTTTTTTTTAAGTATCGGGTACTTATCCGATAACATTTTTACGCATACGTCGATAGTACAGAAAAGTGTGGGAGTTAGAAAGAGAGAGAGATGGTGACTGAAAGAATGACAGAGAGAGAGAGAGAGAGAGAGAGAGAGAGAGAGATAGCAAGTGTGTGTTAGGAGCTGAGCTTGCGAGAGAAAGACGGAGTGAATGAAAGAGTGTCAAGGCGAGCCATCGGTTTCCTGGACCGCCGTGGATCCTGCCAAGCGAACGGGAAGTGAAGACAAGCAGAGAATACGAAAGTAGAAGAAGAAGAAGAGGAAGAGGGGAAGAAACAATCCTCGTGTACAGTCATCGTGGTCCTCGTCATCGTGTGGTGCATAACGTATACACTCACACTAGAGCATCGCAGTCATGTATGCGCTCAGAGTTAAGCGTCAAAATTTTCGCCCTTCGCCTGCACACACGAGCACATACTTATTACGTGTCCGTGCGCGCGTGGGTGCTTATGTGTATTCGAGGAAGAAACGAGAGCGAGAGAGACGGCAAGTACGCGTGTGCCGCAACGATATATAACATCTACACACATGTACATGCACGTATGTGTGTGTGTGCGCGCGCGCGTTCTAGCAGACGACAGAGGAGGTCCGTTCTCTAGTGCAAGAGAGAGGGAGAGGAAGAAGAATACGTAGCGACCTGGAAGTGTGTGCGTGTGACGTTGGAGCTCTCAGCTCGTGGTAGAAGAGAGAGAGAGAGAGAGAGAAATAAAACCGTATACACGAAGGATGGAAGCGAGGAAGCAGACGCCGATGTACATGTGCGTACTATATTCCCGAGGCAGCGGACACTAGCACGAGCGGGAGACGCACGCACACCAACTAGCCCCTGGCCACTCTGGCGTGGTTATACGGAGCCGTCGCCGACACCCGGTGAGTTGTTATTTTCACGTTCTCACGTCCAATTGATTTTTGGTGTTTCGCGCACTCACGTGCGTTCCCTCGCACGCGCGCGCGCTCTACTCTGCTCTGCTCTCCGCTCTGCTCTCTACTCGCACCAGCCACCCTCCGCTGTATACGCGGAATTAGTGTGGAGGATAAGAGCGAGAGAGAGAGAGAGAGAGAGAGAGAGAGAGAGAGTGGGATGTATGTGTATATATACGCGTGCGGGCAAAGGAGGACAAGGTAGCCAATGGGGGCGAAAAAAAGGGGATGTTCAATTATTTCGAGGTATACACACAAGCCGATTGTACATTATGGAGGGAAACACACTTCTACCCGCCACCACCCCTCTGTCTACTGTGCGTGTAATGTCTGCGCTTTTCTCATTTTGTGGGAATTTCGGGGGAAATCGAGGCGGGTAACGGGGGGGGGGATCAAGAGTTTCGCGTTGTCGAATGATACGGGATTCGAGAGAGAGGGAGGGAGAGAGACGTGCCATCGCGCGAGATGCGTCAAGGGGTTGGATTGTATATACACGCGCGCGATGTGTTAATCCATAGTGTGCGGAGGGAGTTGGGAATACTTTTAGTTTTCTTTGCTGCGCTAATGCAGGGATTCCTGATTTGTTGCTTAAACTTGGCGTGTTCGATGCGGTAATTCGTTACGTCGTATATATTGGGTTGTGTTTATGCGCGCGTGTTTGCTCGACTATTCCTTTTGCGATGTTTTCAATCTAATGCTCGTCGCTGCTTTATGCGCGGTTGTAAGATACGCGGAAATTTAAATTGTTCAGATATGGGAATAACAATATGATAGTATTATAGTTATTACTCTATACGCAAATTAAGACTTTTTACTCTTGGAATCTGCTCGTACTTCTAAATAAAATTTTTCGTCCTAATTTAGTATTTCTTTGTATAATGATGAATATTTAGCTATTATAAAGATTTTTTTTGTTTAATCTCAGGTTGTTCATGGTATTATATTAGGTTGTTAGATTTTATTTTTGTAGCTAAACAAAAGGGAAGTTCTTTATGAATATATTGACGTGTCTTTGGACGATAGATTGTACATGTATCCAGGTTATATCACATAGTTTGTCGAAATACCGTCGAAATAATGTTAATTATTGACTCATTATTGGATAACATTCTTAATAATATTATGACTTTTATGAAGTGGTCGAAAAATAAAAACAGACCGTTAAGTATGAAAAAAATTTTATAATGAAAAACGAATTAAAGCGATTGTAAATTCATGCTGTACCACACTGTACTTGAAGCTGCTTAGACTGCAGAAGATAAATTATAACAATCGCGTACATAATTGGCAACAGTTAGCAAAGAAATTTGATTACAAGGTCAAGTGTGCTTAAAGAATTGAAACTATTAAAATAATAAAATATAAATTGGTGTAATTATCATTTATGAACTCTTGAAGTAGTACAATAATTTTGCCGTGCTAAAAATCGAGGTACCTTTATTAAATCTGAGAACAATACAACCTAAAACATTTATACACTATTTATTTTACAAGGTTCTTTTTGAATAACCTTTAGTTATTGAAATTTATCAATGCCAATTCAACTATTTTACAATCTGATTGTTGTATTAAAAATATTTTATTTTTTCATCTTCTCATTTGCTATTTTAAATCAGCGGCATTATTATTAACGCTTTTTTGATAGCGTAATTATTTTAAATCAGTCAATACAACATATTAATTGAATGTAAAAATTTTTGTTTTTTATACACATGTACGTATGTAAAGTTTGGTAGGTTAATAATTTTTATTTAACATTTGCTTTATATTGTCCGGAAAGATGTGAAAATTGTAGTTCCCAACATATCTTTATTATTATGTACTAAATGATATATTGAAACGATAAATTCAACATAATATTATATATGATATTTTATGTTCAAAATATTTCAACATAGACATATAAGTATTTATTGAAACATTAAGACAATGCAAATTTAAATATTTTTAGATTGAAGCATAAAAAGTAGAATTAAAAAATGTTTGTACTGGGATGCTGGAAAGTTAAAAAAGTTATATTTAGATTTAAAAGTTATAACAGTTTTAAAATTTTTACAGTTTTTTTTTTATTTTTGTATACGTGTGAGATAAAAAAATTTTTAATTCCATTTTTTTAATGTCTGCACATTAATATCGCTGGTAGAAAAGTTACGTCGTTAAGTTTCATCTTCAAGAAATTTTACCTTTACAGACCCACATTGTCCTTCTCAAAACTACTTTATTTTTTTTGCAGCTGCAGTTGCAGGAAAGTTTTAAGTAATATTTAAAAAAAATTTGGCAATAAAAAAATTTCGTTTTTCTATAAAATTGTGAGATTTTGTATGTAACTAATAAGACATCTGTTATTATTAAAAAGCTATAAAATAGTGAGAAAAAATTTATTGCTTGAATACAGGCAGTATTTTACTTGAACAAATAATTTAAGATTCTCAAAGATTAAAAGAAAAAGTAAAAGAAAAATATTATCCTATCTACCTTGCAGCGCTATTGTACATGTTATTAAGCGCGGATTTCCTTTCTTAACTCTATAAAAGTTATTATGCGGATATTATATTTTATACCTGTTTCAGAGATTGCATATTAATATAATTTTACCAATAATTATTATAATTATTCAAGTTATATTTTTAGGTATATAATCTTCTAGTCTTCATAATTCAAATCATTTTACAATCATTCATATTTAGGACAATGAAAAGAACTTGTATGACATTTAATAATAGTGCAAATATTTTTTTTTGTTAATTATAAATTTACTCTATTATTCTATTAAATCAAGTTTCAATATGTTAAAACTAAGTAAACAGTAGCTCAATCAAGATTACATACTTTCTTACTTGCTTCGTTTGTTTCTCTAAGTACAGAAAAACATCCATTGTAAATTGGAAAATTGCGTGTCTTGGATTACGTGACTGCGCAAACACCTTGACTTCGATGAGAAAAATATCAAGTATTCAGGTGAAAAATCACTTTTGGTTTCCTTCGTTAAATTTTTTTATTTAAGTTGTACAAATAATTAATCGTCTGGAATTAAATAATTTAGAACGATTTCCTTTATTACTGATCACTGCTCACTTAACGATAATCGTACCTATAGAGTTTACATTTTCCTTCTTGAATTGAATTAAGAATTCTTCAAATTATTTCAGTTCAAGTACATCCTTATATTAAAAATTGTGTACATGATCAGGCCATACAAATTTGGTATAAATTAATTGCAAATATGATATTTAAGTAAGGCCGTAAAAAATGTAGGGTTATCTTTAGAGAATAAAAAATATTTAAAACAAATGTCTTCTTAAATATATTATATATTAGATGAAACAACAGCTCTCTGAAAAAGAACATATAGTAATTTTAACTTTAGCAGTATGAACCACGTATCATGGTTTTGAAGACTTACCTTGTAGTAACACATTTTACAATATCTAAAATGGTGCCTCGAAGAATATTTAAATTATATTACACGTTAAAAGAAAATAAGTAATTTATTATCAATGTGAATTATTTCAATTTATACTGCAAGTTCAGAATCAAGGTACAAAATAAGTGAGTGTTTATTTTTCTGACCAATTATTCACCAGTCAGACTTCATTAATAAGGTCGTTATCTAACAAAAACAAATAGAATGCTAATAAAAAGAATATATTATTATTATTCTTTTTTCCGTTTAGGTGAGGAGAGATCCAGAAGTAGCAAAAAGTCAATATAGAAACGTTCGATTTGCTTCTCTTTCAAACCTAGAATTGAAAAGGCCTCTATATATATTTTGGACTCGTTTCCGGATAATATGAAAATGAATTTCACTTTAGCGTATAGCTTGTTACGTATGCATACCGCGCGCCCACTGATAAAGAATTTTTTATCGGTCTTCTGACGTACGTAGGCAGGCGTCGACGAAAACGACAGATTCAACGCTGCACGCGGAGAGGAAACTTAATTCGAAGGATAGTATATACGAGTTCGTAGATTTCAACGCGCCAATTCGATGTCCGAATTCACTCCAGACTTTTTATCAATTACCCCATAGCAAATGCAATCTCCAAAGTGTGCCGTCGAAACTGAATCTAAGAAAACATTTTGTCGAAAATTCTGATGGATATTAAATTAATAGTTACTATCGCTTTCCTGTACTTTTGAATTTAGTACACGCGGATTGCGTATCAGATTCTCAACTATAGAACTGCTTTACTTAATTAGCACTTTGCATATCTGATACGTTGAAAGGCTTGAACCTTGGTACGGGAGGCCGTACATCGTTATCCTTATCTAAATAGGACTCCATTAATTAATCATTAATAAAATAAAATTTATTTTTAAAAATTTAAAGATCAATACATAATTTTACTGATAAAAATAAACGTTATTTTTCTAGAACGAATTCCAGTGATTAAATTTTTAAATAAGGTGTATGGAACTCAAATAGAGAGGTTATATTCAAGATCATGAATAAATATATTGTATAATTTTGAACTTCAATTCAAAATTTAATCATTCAACATAATAAGCTGTCTCTTGAATCCATTTGTTAATGTCATTTACTTACAGCTACAAACGCGGAATCCGTTGTATATTATTTAGTTTCCGTTTGTTAAAAATATGTGTATTAATTAAATACATATATATCCCCGTACTAAAAAGGGCTTTTTTCGAGGATTATATATGCTCCAGATTTAAGAAACAATGTTTGTTATTTTTCTTTGACAAACAAAGCATATGAACTAATATTTATGAATGCGCTCACATTCAAGCTGAGATAAAAGAAATATTTTCTGTAAAATATAAAATTCTCAAATTTCTTCGATATGTAATAGCCATACTTAATGTATAAACTATTAAAAATTAATGAATTTCAATAGAGAGAGAGAGAGAGAGAGAGAGGGAGGGAGAGAGAGGGTTTTGATCAATACTTTCATTAAAGTAAATATTTCAGTCTAATATTAAGATTTTATATCTTTATACATGAATTATTTGAGATAACTGAATGATTTTTATCTAGATATTTCCAAGATTAAGAGTAATAACGTCACTTCATACTATGTATATCGATGTATATATACAGACAATAATGTAATTCAATTCAATTCTGTTGAAATGATTTCGTTAGATGCTTCTTTTTTTCGCTCCACTAAGATTAGAAATCGAGTGAAATTACTCGACATAAGATAAATGAATTTCAGCAAATTGCAGACACGGAATCATTTAAGCAAACCGTTCATTTAATATAAATATAGTGAATAAAATTTTCTAGAAAAAAATAATTTCATATTTTTAATTTAGCCAATGCTAAATGCTAAATGAATCAATCATCAACGGACAAGCGCGCATTCTGAAAATAACAATACAAAATCAGCCAGAAAAACAAAGCTCGAAACGATCAAACGAAAAATTCATTCCGTCGATAAATCAGTCCTTGTATTATAAAATCTTTCTCGCCGCGCTTCATTAACCGCGAGAGAAAAGCGCGTTCATAAACCATTCTCTCCGTATAAACAACGTTAAAATTTTCTAAAAGTAGTTAGGCCGCGCGCCGTCTCATAACCTAAACTGTACATCCCATTAGTCAATATCGCACGCGCGCATCATCACTGTTACTCTCCCGGTGTGTGTGTGCGTGTGTGCGATTGCCTCTGGTCTGGTGTTTTCTCTCTCGCGCGCGCTCCTCGTCGTCAAATCCACCGCAGCTAATATATAGGATAAAAATTCTTTCCCCGCATGTGCGTCGGGTTCTGAGCATGTGTATATAAAGCAGGAGAGGAAAGAGATTGCGCGAGAGGTGGTGGAATAGGTGGCGGGGAGGAGGAGGGGTAGGACGTAGAGTCAGAGCTCAGAGCTACGCCCGGGATCTCGCGCGTACACACACACACGCACTCTCCGGGCATTGTTATTCCGGGAAGCACGCGACGATTGTCTTAGACGAACTTCCGGAACGAGAGGCAAGCAGCAGCAGCAGCAGCAATGAAGCGTAACGCGGCGGGATGACGATGATGATGATGCCTTCTTTCCTACACTTTTTCTCCCTCTCTCTCTCTCTCTCTCTCTCTTGCATTATTTCTTCGATATAATACTGCGCATTTCCTTTGTGTACCGTCCGCGGCGATGTGCTATGCACAGTGGCGCGCGCGTGTATTTAGACACAGAGGCGTGGCGCGCGTACGACTCTTTTTTTCTGTCGCCGCAGTGTCGGTCTACACCTATATATATACAACGGGTTTTTCGACCGCACTTTTTTTTTAGTCATTGTTGGTAATGCGCGTTAGCTCTGCGGACTCGAAGTGCATGGCTGTGTATATAGATACTAAACCGGCCGAGCGTCGCTGGCATCTTACGTATTTCGCGCTTATTCTTTTTTCGATGGAGGTGGACGTATCGTATATATATGTGTGTGTGATACCAGAGCCTGGGTCTCTTTATTTCCTTTTATTTCAGCTGAGATTTAAAGTATAGGAATATGAGTTATTTAGGAAATTTTTTGTTTGCTCGCTGGAAGGACCTTTGGTGCGTCTGTTGTTGTACGAGACCGTTCGATTTTTATGTCCGATGAGCAAGTTGCGATTGAATTTTAATGCCGCGTTGGGCAGCTGATTTTACAAGCTTTTAGGTGGAAGATGATGCGGGTGTTCATTAGCTTTCTTTGTGATCTTTAACGATGTCATTATTCGAGTGCTTAATTTATGTGCAATCCAATAAAGTTTATAATATTTTAGTACACTATTGTTTTCGATAAATCGAAATTATTGTACAGTTAAGTATTGTTCTGTGATCTATAATAGGAGTTACATTTATTTATTCTTTTTTTTTTACTTGAACAGCAAAACAGATTATTAATTGTACTCGGAAAAGACATTATCATATAATTTTCCCCGTTTCCCAGTTTTTATAATACTATGGTTCTGAATATCGTGGAAAAATTCGAAAAGGTAGCGATAAAAGTGTACTACCTTCTATTTAAATATAATACAAATAGAAATCTCTTTTTTATGCGCGTGAAAAAAGAAAGCCATGAATAAAGAATATATCGATCCATTTTTACGAGAAAAAAAAATATTAATTGAAAACAAAAAGGATATTGAAACATACTATGTATCGAACGCAAAAAAATGTATTCAAGTAGATTGAAAAGTGAATACTTCAAAACTTGAAAATATTCAGTTTTTTCTAGCATAAAGTGGTAACGCATATTGTGTATTTTATGTATTATGGAATATAATGTGAATTGTGCAATTTATATGGTCGAAAAGATCCCTATCTTACCGATTTTGGCATTTGATGAAAATATACCAAGATAGAGATTAATTTGTGGGTAAAACTTTGTCACGTGTCCTTAACGACTCTATATTTATGTATTATCTGTTATTTATGTATTATGTATATAATATAAAAATTATTAATTTACAAAATGTCTAAAAAAGTTAAATTATTTATCAGATATTGTGTACATTTTACTAGATAACTAATTTCTTTAAACATTTTAAAATTTTTAAGCTTTTTATACAACAATGTATAAAAATTACATATAAATGTGTTTTTATTTTTACAAATAAAGTCTTGGACTAGAAATTAAATTACTCTTTCCCTGTCTGATAAGATTAAAAAAAAGATATAAAGTTACAAGGGTTAAGTTAGAAGCAAGATGAATGGTTTCAATTAATATTATTTCAAATCCTTCAGCTGGGAAGGATGAGCGAAAATACTGGGACGATGAAGTAAGATTTTTGCTCAACATTTTTTTCTCTTACTCTTCGCAACTCTTGATTACTGTACGTAACCTTAAGAAGTGACAATAGTCCGCAGGAATCTCCTCATTAAATGATTATTAAATTATATTACCCGCTAGTCCTCTGTTTTTTAATATGAAAGACAGCTATGCATCTCTAAAATTAGAAATTGAGAGACAGGAGGGGTTGTGGAGTCATGCGTAAGTGGAATGTTTTAATTTCAAAAGGTAGATGTAAATTAAGCATTATTAAGTTTTAATTGTACCCCTCGACGGAGGCCGAGCGCGATTCGAGCTTGAACATATATCACGCCTTTTCGAGATAAAGAAAAAAGGAATGTGGGAGTAAATTATGAAATATATACGAGCTGTGTAAAAAGTTTTAACGCTATAATTTCCCCCCCTTTAGATGAAGCGGAGCGGCGCCGCATTGTCAGCACTTTTCGAAGGGTATATACGATTTGATACGCGAGCTTCGTATAACCACCCTTCATTTCAAATAAATGTCGATTTTTTTTCTAACTGAATTAAAAAAAAGAAGAACCGAAGAGAGTTTCGAGGTTTGACCTATATACTTTTTTCCGAGTACGCTCACTCATCGCCTTTTGTATTTTCGACAATTTTTCGCGGCGGGTCTCTCGTTGTATATGCATGATCACGCGTTGTCTACAGTTTTACATTGAATAATGTTTGTTAGAACAAGTAATTTCGTTACATTTCTGTTTCGTGGCATCTTTCGAGTATTTTATTCCGTGCTGCTGATGCTACTCTCTCTTGTGAATGTTTATTTACTCGAACAAAACATGCACCATTTAGTTCTTTAAATAAATGTATGTTGGGCCATATCGAGTTTGAAACAACGGCATACAGTTTTGTTAAGCGTATTAAAACGTTGCGTGTGCAATCTAATGGAGTTCGGTCATGTGTGTAACCGCGAAATTCGATTCTGCTGACAAAGTTTCGTTGGCAGCGGTTAATTTCCTCCCTTCTATTAGAGTGGCGCGCACTTATTAATAAACTCGTATATTGATGTATTATAATCATTGTAGCTTTGACTCTTTGCATATATTAACGGCTCAAAGAAAATTATCAATGCACTCAAAAACTTCCTGTGAACCCAAAAAATATGCAGTGCTGTTTTATATAACCGTTTTAAAGAGACATTTCTTGTTGCGGCGTGTGTAATATGAAAAGTATAAAAATAGGTTTTTAAGGAGTGGCGTGAATTGTTGCTTTGGGGAACACTGCGTGAGAGCTCGAAAGTACTTGCTCGTATCATAGCCTTCCATTGACGTTATGATCGCAACGCAGTTCCCGAGGGTGTCTCTCTCTCTCTCTAGGTCTCGGCACTCGGTAGTCCGAATTAACTAATAGATCGCACGAAATTAAAAACCTCTACATGGTGGGCATTATTCGAAAAAGAAAATTCCAGACATAGGATTAAGGATATACAAGCGATTCTCATTGAAAAATAAATTTCCAACTTTGAGAGTTGAAATTTGATGAGTATTTAGTAGTACATCTATTTTAACTATTCCAAAAAAAAAACGGAATGCATTCACCGTCTAGATACTGAGAAAACAGCTTCTGAAGTAACGTATTATAAACATATTATAAACATATCGTTATATTCTATAAGAGTTGTAGTTTCTTTTAAATGGTTTTTGATTCTCTAAAGTTGGATTATTCAGTACCAAAAAAAGTAAGAAATCACTCAAGAATCTTCTCCGTCATAAAGTCCTATGTATTTGAGCATCCCAACTGTCAACTTCAGAAGCTGTTTTCTCAGTATCTAGAGGGTGAATGCATTCTTTTTTTTGGAATAGTTCAAATAGATGTACTTCTAAATACTCATCAAATTTCAACTGTCAACGTTGGAAATTGATTTTTCAATGAGAATCGCTTGTACATCCTTAAGTATAATTTACTTGTATTCTGTATAGCTATAATTTTAGTGTCATTTATAAAAGAATAGGCGAATTAAAATTATTTAAGTAATTTATATTTATATAAGTATTCATGGTTAAAAAATCGAGTATGCTTTGTTAATTAAAAAAAGATCGTCTGCAGATAGTGGCTGATTAAGTGCCACCCCTATAACCTAAAAAATTAACGGGCTCGTCAGGCAAAAACCTATTCATTCCAAATCTAATGGCTAATTATCAATATAAGTACTTTAACATTTATATCGTAAATGAATAATACAAAGTTTACCCCGTTACGTTGTTTACTGGCGTTAATAACGTTTATTTAAAGTTTTTCAGCTCAAATCGACAAATGAGCGCAAAGGAATATTCGGAATGAATCAGGAAATGCTTGAAAACTTGAGCTAGTTAAAATTTGATCTGTCGGGAACGTCGGTTAAGGCAGCATCTTAATAATACAGTCGCGAGTCGATAGCCGTGCGATGTTTTTTTTCTTCTGCCTTTCTTTCGCATCCTTCTTGCCGTAACTTAATTTTCAAACATCGCACAGCTTAACACCTTCTGCAAAAAAAGTAATAGTAATTATTCTCAAATTCTTTCAACTTAATTTTTTATATACTTAGCCGCGAAAATTATTATATTTATGAAAATGTGTTATTGATTTTGGAAACGGTATAGGAATTTATTGTACATTACATTTGTCGAATGTTAACATTATATATGATTGCAGTAAACAAAAATATTTAACAAAATTGAATTGAATTTATAAATCACGAACGATATTATTTTTTAATATACAAAAATAATCACACATTTAATATTTCCATTCAGTTATTAACGTTTTGCCATTTAAATTCAGTTTAATAAAAAACGAGTGTATTGTACTCTAGTATATAATGTATATCGGGCCAGTTTATTCTCGCGTGAAAATCGAAGTATCGGAAATTGAAAATCGAAATGCGGCTTCGTTGAAAATTTGATTAATTACATAATCTAATTTAGATAGTATGAAATGGTCAAGCCGTGTGCGGAGATTAAGTTATAAACTGTAGTAGGCGGCCGCCGTTCATTTGTATCCGTGTAAAAGTCTATGGAATTAAAATTAGCCAATTTCCGATCGCTCTCTCTCTGGCGGCATGAGTTCGGCCGCTGTTGCTGCTGTTAATCAATTTATGCTGATTTAATATTAAGCTGGGGAGAAAAAAAATTTATATTGCCATCGTATTTCTGTTAGCGTTTAATATATTGCTCGCAATTACACGCTTGTATTTTACGACGAAAACGCGCTTGTTTAATTAAACGATCCAAATGTAGTCGGATTGGTATCAATCGTTATTTTCATCGACGAGCATATTTGAATCGATTATCGCGGTTATAGATTTATATAAAATTTGTACGAAAAGAAAATAACGGAATAAAATCTGAAAACTCGTCCTGTATCTCGCGCTGTATTTCACTAAACGGTTGCTGGCGCATTAAAAATAAAGCCTGCAGTAGTCAAGCCACAGTTGAATTAACGCGTTACTTTGGTCTAAAAATATAAACGGACGGTGCGCACGCGGCGCGGCTACGGTTAATTCGTAAAGTTTCAAACGAGAGTGAGGGACTAACGCAAGCTTCAGCTATATATACATACATATAATGCTTTTGATATACTTTGTGTGACAAGTGCACGGCACACGATTGTCGTCGACGTCGTCGTCGGGATATCGCTATCCGATTTCCCGTCGCGACGCGTCACACTCAGCCCCGCTATCTCGTCTACTGCCGCTACCTATCCCTTCTCCCGCTTAAACCTGCCTGTGCTTTGCTCGGCCAAAACCCAGAGAGAGAGAGAGAGAGAGAGAGATAGACTAGTCGCGCACACAGTAGATCGTTTATTGAAAATCTCGCGCGATCTCTTTGTTATTCTATTTCTTGGCATTGTCACTACGTGTGTACAGCTCGCTCCACTTTTCCACCCCAGCAGCGTTAGCAGCAGCAGTGGATCTGCAGCGTCGATGCTCGAGCTATTTTTTCATTCCGAATTCCTCGTCGAACCTCGTTGTACTCGGATTATATCAACGCCACATGACAAATTTCGAAAAGTCCTCTCTCTCTCTCTCGCGTTCGCGCGTGCAAAAATCCTTCAGATTCCTCTTGCCGTCTCGCCGTCATCTATTTTCAAGTGAGCGCTCTTCTATGTGGCTATCCGAAAACAGATCCATCGTTGTTCTCGCCGCGACACAATAGTTTTCGAGGTACACAGAGACGCACACACACGAAAGCTGTGAAATTTAATTAAGCGTAAAGGCCTGTAACGTATTATTGCGTTGAAAGGCGCCCTCAACTCTCTCTCTCTCTCTCTCTCTCTCTCTCTCTGTCGGCTTGTCCGCACCAGGCGAGCTTCGCGCTGCACGTACGTCAGAGTGTATACCAGAAAATCTCTCCCTGGCAAAAAGACAACTCGTGCCCTGTTCCCTCCATCACGCCTCGACTGCAGCGGCCGAACACCGACGACGACAACCACGACGACCGTTCACCTACATACACACACACACACACACACACACACACACACACACTCGCTCACACGTGCATGATGCGTTCACGAGAAAGAGAGAGCAACAAGTTATAAATCGGGGACGGAATCGCCAGCAGCGGCGCGCCGATTCAATTTTTAATATACAATGTAAGGTAGCAGTCAGTGGCAGTCACGCAAAATCGCGGGCTCGCGCCCTCCGGTGCTGATGTGTGCATATAGAGGGGACTGCATACATATATATGTGAAAAATCCATACCCCAGCCAACCCCAGGAGTTAGTCTCGCACAAACACTGTCGTCGTCGTCGTCGTCGTCGCACACATGCGTGTATATACACACACCGCGGGTGTAATGTGTACATAGAGCGCGTCGTTGTATTGCAGCAGCAGGCAAAAGTCGGATATATCTTGGGCTTGGCTCGCGCCCCGCCGCTTGCTTCCTAGCTCTCTCTCTCTCGCCTTTTACCCCGCAGCCCCACCGACTAGACGCGGCGAGCGCGCGACTCTCTCAGTCGCGTGTGCCAAACTGCCAATTCCTTTATATCGATTCGATAGCGCCCGAGCCTACGTACGTGTTTTTCAGAATGCTCGTGACGATGAGGACGACGGCTCTCCGTCTCTCTTGCTATCACTCGTTCTCCTCCCCCCTCGTACTGGCTGTGTACAGGCATCCGCACGCGCCCCCGTAATCTATCTCTCTACGAGCTTCTTCCCACTTTGCGTTTATACTCCTTGTTTTTTCGCTTTATATGCGCGCCTTACTTTCTCCCACTGCCCGCGCCCCTTTCTCACAGCTTAATTCCGTATATATGTAGGGTTCCTTTATGCTTGCCCCGCGAGAGAGATTCGAAAGGGTGCAGTGATTTTGCTTTGCGCACTCTCACAATGTTGAGCGTATAATATTTTGCATTTCTTAAATGGGACGCGAGGCGTAGGCCCTGAATATTTCAACGTGGTACTCGACGTTTGGACGAGTGGAATTTCTTTTGTTTTAATTTCCATCCAGAGAGGAAAATTCGAAAGACTTCATTATAAAACACTGGTTACGTTATTTTGACGGTGTTATTGCAGACGATAGAGGAATATAGCAATTTCGTCGTTTCTTTTTTAGTGCAATATGTTTTAATGGGAGTATCAGTTCTACAAATGGAGAGATTAAAATTTGATTCATCGTTCACGGAAGTATTCCTTATGTCCCAAATATCTAATGTTAGGTAGTGCAATTGCGAATTTCGCTGAAGGCATAATGATGGAAGTTGTAAAGTTTAGTTTATGTGCGTGCATCATGCAACTGCGGCTTGAAATAGTGCAAGCTGCTAGAAAATGCACTGGCGCAAATGCTACATGTTTCTCTTTTTTCTTTTTTTTTTTCATTATAATGTCCAGTGTATCCGTTTAAAAACTTATATTTGTTCTGTGCAAGTTTTATTAATACAGGATTCATTATTTGTATGTGTAAATTTGTTTCGGGAACGTGTAATTTTAAAAAGGACTCTGTAATAAAAAAAATGATTTATATACAGTGGGAAAATTTTTCACTGTGCTTCTCTCGAGACTTATCGATTCCAAAATTGCAAAAAGAAGTTGATTGATGGTTATAGATTTCTATTTGTTGGCAATGCTTATACACGTTGGTGCTTGCTCCACAGTTCTCAAGCAGAGTTCTTGGTCGTGCTGTATCACTATTGCCGCTGTAATCTAAAAATGCTGGATTTCAGTTTCTCACTCTTAAGATTCTGTTCTATTTTGTTAATGTATTTTATACTTTGAAGGTTTTCAAATTTGATACAATTGATATATTTTTATTGCTAACATTAGTAGGTAAATTTGTTTTTAAGGCTCTAAAAATTGTTTTACTAATTTGCTTAAAAAATAAAACTTAAAAATAAAAGCAGAGTTATAGTGAACGTTACCGTTTTATTACGATTTATGATTGAATTTTTTTTTCAGCTGTTCGTTTGAAGTGCTGTTCATTTCAAGTCTGTATTTTCTTAGGAGTGTTTCTTATTTTATAAATATTTTCAATTGTATATTCATATATATATATAAGTCACGTTGTAACGTATTCTGTACGTTATTCTATAGAATAAAATAAAAGAAGATAAAATTTGGTGACGCATAAAGATAAAACATCCTATAAAATATTTATTCGAAATAGTTGCACATCTTATCTATTCGCGATAATTTTAGAAGAAGAAAAAATCCCGAATTGAACCCGTAAGTTCGAATTTATCAAGTTTACTTATCAAGAGTGGCCTCTTTCGACTCTAACTGTTTCCGGCCTAAAGGCAACGTAGAATACATAACATTTTCCAGAAAGTTGTGTAATAAAAAAATTTCATCGGTCATTTCACGGCCCGAAAACAAGCTTTTATTGCTGTGGCATCCGTATTCCATCAGATCGATAACCATCAAGGTCATCCATGATATTGGATTTTCTAAGGATATTTTGTAGATTCAACCACTAAATATTAAGATTTCTTGCAGAAAATCATAACATTAATGATTATTATTATCAGAAATGGATTAAAAATAATGTTTATTGTTCTATTTAACATTGGTAATGGATAATGTGCGGTATGCTAAGAAGGTTCAATATGTTTTTCATTTATAATGAATCATGTGTAATTTAAATGTAAATTTCCAACTATTTATACAATTTCAAAAGCAAAACAATGAAAGTAAACGCTGCCAGATAGGTCACGATCGGTAGTAGGATAATTTTCCCTAATTAATTCTTTTCTTGTTATCTTGATAGAGGAGCGAGATTGCATTAATAAAGCGTGACAAGCGGAGAGACCCTTGTATAAAATACGGGATTATTGGTATAATAAAATACAAGACCAAATTGTATTACGCGGCATAGATTAACACGACAGCGCTCAATTTCGTTTCATTATAATATTATTATAATTTTATTATGACTCCTCGATTTTTGCAATTTGACAGTCCATACATCTCTTTCAGTCCATTTTACCCTCTCGTCTCCCTCTCTCTCTCTCTCTCTTTCTCTCTCTCAGCACTGACCTACATTCTTTTTACGACTCAATGGTGTTTTGTCATGCATTGACAGGCTTTTCGGTCATTTTTAATATTAATAAAACTGAGGGAGTCGAATGGCGTTTATGGATTTCGTCGCTGTCGCGAGGTCAATATAGACATTTGAGTCTTATCCGTATTTTTATTTGTCCGTATTTTATTGCATCTCCGATTTCGTAAAGTCAACTGTTTATTTTCGTTTGTAATTAAATAACGAAGAATTTATCCAAATTAAGAAGCATGATATAATTTATACAAGAAAATTATGACAATTTAAAATTAATGTAAATTAAATCATTTCTTCGTGTTCATATTATTAGGCATGCAAAGCTCTTGAATTCTGACGGCTAAGTTAATTTGAAAGAAACTGTATAGTTACTTTAGACATAAATAAAAACCTAATTGATTTTATTATCAGTTTTGTTGTATTTAGTAGCATAGAATAAGATAAATCCAGGATTAAATGACATAAGTTTAATTGTAATTAATGAATGATAGTTTCATGTAATGACTTTATCCGCTATAAATAATGATTATTGGATATATGTATTAATTTATCATGAAGAAGGACTGACTATTCCCTACGGTGTTAATCAATGTTTTGGGTTTACAATAAATAAATCTGGTTTCACGTCCAGTTATTTTCGGCGTCCTCAGGATTAAAATTTTTCTCCGTCATTTTATTTCTAGTTTTATGGTTTATAAAATAATTTTATGACTCGTAAAGCTAAAACTTCTGTAGACTCTTTCAGATGGTAATAGCAGGAGCTACATTTTTCGATCAAATTTCGCGAAGCGTTCCAAGAACGAACTCCTTAAAATTTCATACATGGACTTGGTTATAGTATATATTGTATATACGAAAAGGATTCGCGAAAATCATTGTTTAACGGCCATTTTTTGACATTGAGTGTTTTATTTTCGGAACCCCTTTAAGGGTTGCGGTAGCTACACACGTGCTTTTTATTACGCTGACATATTTTTTCTATTTATAATATTTGGATAATATTTAGAAGTTTATCTAATTTGTCGTTTTTGAAATTAATCGGTGCTAATAAGAGGTGTTTAGGCATTGAAAGTTAATCTCAAAATTATGATTCATATCGATCTTAGTTTATTATTTTTAATAGTTATTATTTTGAGTAGTATTCGGGATTGGTCAATGTAGTGTTGGATGTTATTAAGAATTGTATGCAATACGAGGCTTATTTGACTTATCGTTAATTAAACGTTAGAAATTTAATTAATTGAAACAGAGAAATTAAACAAACAGTCTGAGGAGGGAGACACTACTCACCCCCTTAATCATGTCGTTTATGTATAACAAAACGCAGCGTTAATTCATTCGCTTAGCTTTGATTTAGTGTATATTATTCAAATAAGCTCCGGACATTATACAACGAATATTGGATAACTGAAACAGCTCGCGATTGTTACAATCTGCAAATCGAAATATTGCAATTACATTTTCATACACTGTTAATATTGATCGTTACTACGGCACTGTTAGGATTTCTGGATATTATAATGTTTATAGACTGAAATGTATATAATTTCTCGACTTCCCTACCTGATTTAAGTTTCTTGTGCGAATAAATTTCAAGCAAAAGTTTTGTGAGCCTGTGCTGTAAAATATTTCGTATCGTGTCACATTCAAAGCTTGCATTTCTGGAAGTTACAGGAGCATAATGAATATAATATATAGTGTCATTTTTAATTTGTTTTTGATACAATCTTTTTTTTATCTTGGAAAAAGAGATTTACTTATTTTTAATGTCATTATTGAAGCAAATATTTGATTTTGAAATATAGCTTATTCTAAATTAAGGACGTTTAAGTTGTATTGCCTGTTATACCGATAAATGAGCTTTTCAAACATCCTTCTTTAGTAAATTCAACAGATTGATTTTAAACTTTAGGAAATGTAAGAGTATTTATTAGCAAAGCGTGGATAACTCAGTAAATCAAGATACATTCAATATTTATACATTGCAATTTAATCCAATAGATGGCGCGGTTCTGACCTCGTGATTCTGAGTCGAACAAGGAATATGGCATTTTCGTAATTTATCAAAATTTCTTCCTCTTTCCGCTGTCCGTGCTTCATTTATGATCATTTTATAATTTCTTGAAGTTATAAACCTTAAGGGGATTCCAAACTTAGCAAGACCAGGAAATTAAAATTTTGATAGGACTTCGTCGTCCGCTTAATGCTGAAGATTACCATTGTAAATAATAAAAGTAGCATGCATCCCAATAACTAGTGATAAAAAAAAGTGGAGTATGAAAAGAGTTCGTTATGAAAATGGCTTCGAAAGAGCCATGTCCATTAAAGCACGTGTTGGCGTGACTTTAGTCAGATGTCACTAAGTCTAGAACATAAATTTTTGTGCAACCGCGGTAAAAACCCACTTGTAGTAATTACTTTTGTTAATTAAACGTACATTAAAGCATTGTAAATTGGCACTTTTCATGATCAATATCCAACAAAAATAAGAGTACAAAATTTATATTGTTTATCCACTTGGCACTGATGATAATAATTTCAGTCTCATCAAATTTTGCAAAAAGCACATTTATTTTGGCATCCGACGACTCAAGGGAAGCTTTGTATTTCCAGATTAGCGGTATGAACATTAAATACACGGAAATTTGTGGCCCGTTTAATGAAGCCATTGGTTGGGTAATCTGTGCATGAAAAGATTTTCATACACGCCTTAGATCACCGTAAAACTTGTCCGTCAAAGTGGAGCAAGAAGTTTAGCGATGCTAATTTTTGAGTTTAACAGGCGACGCACGTAATGCTTGAAGAGCCGGCGATTCCCGCAAAAATTACGCCGCGAGCTCGCGAGCGCAACAAAGCGCCTCATTATCATAATCCATGGTAATCTTCGTGGCGTTTCTCCCTCTCTCAGGGGATATATAACGCGAAAATCGACTCTTGCAGCACTTTTCTTCCGAGAAGCGGGAAGAGATTAAGATCGAAAGGAGGTTATACCTTTGAACCAGCCTGGACAATAATAACTCTGCTGGTCGCTGCAAAAGTTTTGTGATTTAGAACAATTTCTTCTACTTTTTTTTTAACGGGGTGTCGATTTTGCGCAATAGCGATTCAGTCGTTGAAGTCGTGCGAGAGCTTTTCTTCTTTCCTTTCTATTTTATTTTACTTCCTCGCTGGTGTTATCCACCACAAAAGCGAAAGTTTGAAAAAAGATCTGCTGCGGGTTTCCCCTCTCTCTATTCTGCTCCAAGTATTGCGGAGCTATTTATCGGCTAATTTAATGCGATGGAGGTGGTCGACTTGCTTGAGTTGAGAAACAGAAGCTACGAGGAAGTAAAGGAGGTCGAAGGAGGGGATGTTAATAATTTTGTGTTTCCTGAAAACAGGCTTAACAGAGTAGATTAAATCTTATTGCACTCAGGCGAGAAGCTGAGATTTTGAATTTTTTGTCGTCATAATTTCTGCTTTAGGAAGCGCAATAACAAGGATTACAGTTTTCTCTTTTAATAAAATTCTTCCGCTGTGTTATTTGCACCGGGATTAGGTGGTCTTTACTTCTGGATTTAAAATTTTTTAATTCAATTACTGAAAATAAATGTGTCCGTTGTCTGCTTGATAACATGCATTTTTTACTTTACCAAAAAAGATTTTGAATTGTTCGTGATATTTTATCAATCTTGTTTTAAATTCGCTTATGCAATTTGAAAACACGTGCCTTTGTACAATATTGTGAATCTTTTCAATTATATAAATGAAACTAATTGCAGGCAATGTATAAGAAGCCAGGATTATATCTTTTGCTTTTGAAACAATCGCGTGGGAATTTGATTTGCAAAACATAAATAGGTAATAACGTTCATACAAGTCTTCATGAGATTGCACTCCGATAATTAAAACGTCATCAGTTCCTCAAGCGATACTAAAATTAACGTCGATAAGGAGAGAACTTAAAATACCGTGCAAAATTTGCTAATTCTGTTGTACGCATTTTATGTTTATTATATAATATTTACATATTCTTATAAAGGAACGTAGAATTTACTGCAACTCTGTTGACACTCAAATGTAATTGCTATTGCAGGATTATACGAAATGAAACGTCATACGAAAATTTCATTACCAGGAAATTATTTTTGGTAATGAAACATTCGTCATATGCTGCACGCATAAAAGTAGTACGATGAATTCATTAATCTCTAGATGTAATTAATTGCATTCAAGCTTTTGTTGCGAAAATGTTTAGCGGAATATTTATTTCATTGTACGCAGACGGACTTTTCGAAATAAGACTGATGTATTTCGTTGATGTTGAAAATACGCCAATTTCAGAAACACAATAAAGTATTTGCATCCAAAGTTTATTTTAAAATGTGTACACATAATTTGATGTTGTAAAACGGTCTTTACGGTCTTGCTACGTCCAAACTGCGCGTAAATGTGAAAAATATAGAGTTCAAGGGATGTGCTATGGTCGGAAAGATTCCTACCTTACCGGCTCTTGCATTTCGTATTAGATGATATTAATTCTGTAAAATTTGTTTTCATCTCTTTAAAACTCGACTGCTAAAAACATTTCAAACCTAGCTACAACAAAGGAATAAAATTTTTACTGATCTAATCAGTGATTTTACCGAGGATTTTACATTGTTTCATTCACTGTTTTCACAAGTAGGCAATCACTGGTTTAATCTTTTGGTTTTCTGGTTTAAATTTTTCCTTTTTATTACAGTGAATATTACTTGATTTGCAGTGGACGAATTTTAACTAATTCAAATAATGTAGATTCACTGCGAAGTAGTGGTTGTTCACTGATTCAAATTTAGAGAGCAAGGGAAGAGAAGGAAAAATATAGAAACACACATTGCAGCTAGAAGTTATTAATGCAATTTGGAGTTAAATTTTATAACATATAATAAACGAAAATTTCACAGGTAGTCACAGCCAATTATCTGTTATGTATTCCATTTATAGTTTTTTTTTCTAAATTGCCTCAGTATTTCAAGGCTAGCAACGACATTATCACGAGCGAACAATTATCACGGTTATTTTGAATTTCGTTTCGTGGAAAATCACAACATGGCCGAGTTATTATAAATATAATGAAAATTTAAGAAAATTATTTCGTTCCTGCGAAACTGAGATTATCTTTATGACCTCTTCATTAATCACCCGCGAGAACGTCATAAATTTGAATGCTGCATAGTAATATTGATAACGATAAGTTCAGGGATCTGCATCGTTAGCCGACATCCTCTCTCAAACATCTCTTTCCTCAAACGTACGTCCGACCGGATCTCTAGCTATTTTCAACTCCACTGCCCAGAGATAACCCTTTCCCCTCTCTAAGCGTGTAATATATTCAGGAACGACATTTCGTGTCTTCGCAGGAAAATATTTTAGAAGAAAATAAAAGCTACATGCTCAGCGAGGCACGTTTATCCAGCCTCAAGAACCACGTCTTTTCTCTTTATTTTTTTTTACAGTCGCGAGAACGTAAGTTCGATAAATTTGATATGATCCTCTCGAGTATGGCTGCTCTCCTCCTTCTCGCAGGTGCTGAAAAAAAATTGCTGGCACGCTCTTCATTAGCGAGAACGGAGCGCGCGTTTCTTTTTTACACTTTTTTAAAAATCAGAGAAGAGCAAGCGAATCCATCTCCAAGCCGCTACTTGTGGCTTCCGAGCTTGCAAGACTTAAGTTCTCCCTCTCTGTCTCTCCTCTCTTTTCTCCTTCAAAATTATTCTAACGCTAGACGACCACCTCGAGTATGACGGAATTCGAGGTTTTTTTTTAATGCCCGAAGTATAGTCTACTGAGTTCTCGCGGTTTCTCTCTCTCTCTCACTTGCACGAGTTACAGAGCGAGAAGCTGTTCCGCGCGTGCAATTTTTAATGATATCGTTCGTTGGAATTACGCACTTTACAACGGAAAAAGATTTATGTATCAAAGAAATTTAGTGTGCGTCGTCCTTTTTTAATGGAAATATTTATTATCACCGAGGGTATTTGTTTTTTGATAATTTGCCGAATACTTTATCTCTATGTTTCAAATAAACATTTTTTTGTTTAAAAAGGAATTCGATATTTGCGTTTCTTTATTAAACTAGAACTGCTTTTTGCAGACTAAATTTTAATCTTTTAGCGAGTGAAATGATGAAAACATATTTTATCCTATTCATTTTTTACGTTAAACGAATTTTGCACATATACCTACAAAATTGTTGAAATTAACTGTAGCTCAAACGATACTGAAACAATAAAATCCCTTTTTTGACACAAGTTTTCACATTTTTTAAATAATTCCTTTCTAGAAAGAATAAACATCAATGTTCCATTGAGCTATTTTTTGTTGGAATGAAAAATGACTTTGTCTGCTTTGCAATGATAGGTGTATATCTCGAGCTTCATGTGTACAAGGAGAGTTTTGTTTATCAAAAGCAAGCTTTGCTCTTTTGCGAGAGAATTTGTATAGCTTGAGCTTCCATTTTATAAAATTAATGGCATGTGATCCTGTTTTTATCCTCTCTTTTAACATTTAATGCACATTATTACTTCAGTCTCTTCTCAAAGATAACATTTTTTTTTAATTTACTGGAATACATTTTGAAACTGACATTTCGATTGATATTTTATTTAATGGTGCAGTTTAAGTAAAGTATACATGCAGAGTGAATAAAATAGTAGTTATAGATAAACAATTAGATGAAGAAACAGAAATGTAAGTGTATAATTTGACCTTTAATACAGTTCTTGAGTCTTCCAATATTTAAATACAAAATTGGGTTCGCGGAAGCTATTCTCTCGAAGTTTCAATTGATCTTAGAAGTATTAATAAAACAGAACATTATTAAATATATACTTTATAGCTGTATTATTAAAAAAAAACATGCTACCATGAGCACTTTATTTTATATTAAAATTCATTTTAACAAATTTTCTCTCATGGGATTATTATTATATATCCTTTACGCTATGAAATTTACATAAATATGTGGTTTGTGGATACGAAATCAATTGGATGTAATTTAAAAATAAAAACTTACCTCGCAAGCTTTTTACACATGATAACAAATTTACCCAAAAGTCTCTATACTTGAAATCGAAAAACGAAGATAATTCCTAAAACCTCGCTCATGTCCGTTTACGGGCAGCCAAAATTTTCGAGAAAATAGAGGGAAAAAAAGGGTAAGACGCAGCGCGTGTGTTTACTACCAATTAGTTTAATCACTGTAAAAGGAAAGTCTCCAGACTCCCCGATAATTAGCCCTCAAAGCCAGTGTACAGGGCGCAACATAGAAACTCGAAATTAAAGTCGAGCGCGAGCTGGCGCGGTGGTCACAAAACAAAACCACGAGTGGAATAGAAAGGAAATACGGAAAGTTTTTAAATTAACGAAGTCTTGCTCGTTGAGCTTTACAATCGAGCGGAGAGGGGGAGAGGGTAGGAGGTAATAAAAAAGGTATCTAACGAGTAGTAACAAGACGGAGGGAACAGCGACGACGTGAGTTGTGTGTATTGCGTGCTTTTTTTAAAGCTCTCGAATGTATGCATGATGTGTCTGTATAAGTATGCGCGTTAGTGATTATTTATACACAACTAAAGGCACCAAACTCCCCGACGACCAAATAATTATCTCAAGAAAATATCATCCAGTTGTGTCCTCTCTTTTCTCTTTGTTTTCTCAGAATTGATATATTAGAGGGGGGTAATAGTATAGTCATGGTGTAACGATAATCACTCAAAAAATACACTATACAATTTTCTTTTTCTTTCAGGAACCTAATTTATTCAGTGATCGCCATTTACCGTATAGCATTGATTAACTCAGGATTATATTATTTTCGATTTTAGACAGTATCTCATGATCAACACTTAAAGTTCATGCTTTAAATTGACAGTACAATTTTTAAGGTACATGAAAATTTATTGTAGAACAAAAATATGAGCCGGGCCTTTTCTGCTAAGGTGATCATCATCACCCTGCTCTACCCTACTCACATAACAGAGCTACAGAGGATGAGGAGGCAAGGTAGTAACAAAGAGACGCGCGCTCACGAGATAACCGTTTGTTCATTTTTATTTCAACGCGAGATAACGTACTGGGGATTAGAATTTTTATTTCGTTCAGTTGGATGTTTGTCTCCGCTCGTGTCGGTTACATGTGGGAAACTTCGCTGTATGTATGCTCTTGATAATTTTGCGCGCTCGAATTGATTGGCTTGGGTGACGTTTTTGTGTATAATTAAGTATAAAGATGATAGCGATTCGCTGAGAAAAACGGAACGACCACTCGCATAATAGACCGTGCATTCACTTAAAATCAGATTGGTTATTGATTTAGGGCTATAAACGGTGTTACTCAAAATTTTCAATTGCAGGGTAATATTAAATCCAAATCGGTAGGCATTGTATACTTATTCAATCATGTTTATCAAAAGTATAAACCACGTTATTAGGTTTGAGTTACAAATAATTAACTTTTTTAAAAGGGACATGAAAATAAATATAAAAAATGAGGTTAGTGATTTAAATAATAACTGTCAAACTGTTACATATTACATACTTCAATGAATATAAAAAATAAATTTACATGGTAAGAAACGTAGTATGTTCATTATATTAACATATATTATAAAACGATATTTATTGTAACACTGTAAATCCATATAAGTTATTTAATACGCGAAGTGCATAATTTTTAGTAAAAACATTTGCGTCACTTGTCAATTTTTTCGAGAAAATGACACACTATTACGCATGGAATATTGACGACAACGGTTTGATTTACAGCGAATAGGTCATATAAAAATTTCATTATTATGGCTGCACTAGCGTTACGCATATCTCAGTCAGGGAAATATATTTAAGCTGTGCATTGTAAAGTAATTAAAGAGCTCGTACTCAATGGAGTTGACCTTCTCTGGCTTACTGCACAATAATTCCATTAATTTTGTAGAATGCTTTTTTACTATCCTAGAAAATTTATTTTCTTGGCTCGGCATAATAATAAACCCCTCGACACAATATAGCAAACTATGAATAGAATAAAAAAGCGTGACGCCAGCGCACACATTGTCAAGTCGCGTTTCATGAAACTTTTTTTCCGATTCTGCTGCATTGCAATACATTTTTCAAGATCAATTACTTATTACGGTGACGTCATTTTTCTCCTTCCGAGTATACGAAAAGTCGGCTTATCATGGCGGACGCGATAAAGCAAGCAGTAATAAACATCTGCTGCAACGTAATAACTCAGGGATGTCCAGTTGTAAATAAATATGCATATATATATTGGAGATAGATAAGTTAATCGATGAGCTCTTTTATGAAAATGACATATTAAGAATGAAATCTTTTATTATCGGTTAGCTTATAAAATTCTGCGCTTATCATGCTATTAATGGATAACGAAAGTTTAAAAGAATCTACTGTTGTTAAATGCACTTTTACAATATAAATGAAAATATTTAAATTAATTAAGAGCAACTTATTTATATACATACAATTGTATAGTATACCTGCCCTTTCATAGTTGGAAAATAATTTTTCAGTAATTAATTAAAAATTATTTTTAATATTAATCGAAATCAAAATAAAAACCCTTTTCGTGTCAATTCAATTTTGCAAATATAATTAATTATTAGATATTAAAAATTTAACATAAAAACCGAGTAGAAATAACATAAAACGAGTTTGTGCAGGTAATGTTATACAAAACACACAATTTTAACCGTGTTTTAAATCAACCAGATGATCAACACTGTCTTTAATATTTATTCATATTTATTTATTATAAATATTCAGAATATTGAGAATATAAAATTGGAAAAATTTATATTTGATTTAAAACCAGTGACAAAAATGCTACTATTCAACTAATAAATTACAAGCACGAAAATATTGAAAGTAAATTATTTTTTGTCATAAGCCTATTTGCATATAATTTGTTTTAAATGATCCAGTTAAATTAAATAAAAAAAGTTGATATAACAATTTTCCCATTTATATCAATCCTAATTTTTGTAATTTTTACCGTTCAATAATTTAATTTATTTAAATATGAACTTTATTGGAGTTTTTAAGATCATCTGCCGGTCTGCGATTTATTTTATAAAATATAGATATTATTTCTCTTGAAAATACATACCTACGTGTACTGATTATTGAATTATTATTGTGCATAATATACTGTACTTTTCTTCTTTCAATTACTTTCATTGTAGAGTATAGTTTCTATAGAAAACCATTTAGTTCTCACGAATTTTCAGAAAATTTGTAGCTCGAAATTGCGCATGACTGCTTATTTTATTTCATCATTTAATAACACTTTAAGTAAGTATTTGAATTACAACGTAAATAAATTACTTTACATAAAATGTTTAATTTAGTTATTACAGAACATGACTTTTCTGGTTGGGAAACTTTATTTTAATACACTTTTCACCAAACGTCGAACCTATTATTGAATTGACATTATATTATAATATAATAATAAATGATTATAGTGTACTGTTAATAAATTTGTTACGTATTTAGACGTTTCTACGTAGAATATAAAAACAGAATTTGCATTTATTACTGATGTTGCAGAATATAATTCAATTATGCTATCGAACATTAAAAATAAATTTATTTTAACTTCAGTGTTAAAGAAAAATCAATATTATCGTAAACGTTCGTTTTCTATTGTTATTTATGTTTTTATTATGAGTTTATTATCTACATCAACGTTATTTGCAATATTTTCCATTAATTTTTATTCGCTTGGAAATCCCACGCGGTGATTGAGGAGAACTGGATGCGCATCTTTTTTCGTAACGCGAGAAAAAGTTGACTATTTTTATACTGTCAATACTTCGAAAATAACCCAACTGAGCTCGACATTAGATATTTATATCGAATCAATCAGTCATACTGTGCTAACATGGCTTAATTTCCGGGTATTGAATTAAAATTCATTACAATGCTAGTTGCGGTAATAGTTACTGGTTTATGCTGTAATCTAATCAATTATTTTTTATGACATAATTTAAAACCAATGGTATATGTTTTTCCAATAAAATCAAGCTATTTTTAAAAGAGTATAAGCTTTGTAATTTTATGCCACATCGAAAAGAATGTAAACTTGAGACAACCTTCTTCATAGGTTAGAAAACTTTTTCTCCAAAAGGTTAAGGCTACTTTTAAAAAGGACAATCTCATTTTTACCTTTGAACTTTTGGGTTTAAAGTGAATTCAGTACTAAAAACAAGGAATTTCATCTTTTTTCCTGGTAGATAATGTGTACTTTAAGCATCAATTTATGAAACTTTTAAATTTTCAGAAGATTCCATCAATAAAATCGATATAACGTTTAGGATCTCATTATCTACGTCGGCTATTTTTCATTTTTCTAAACAGGGTTTCATAGTGAAATTCTTTTTTAATTTGTTTAAAATACAAATGTAGTATCGGTAAGGTAGTGTACGTCTTGAACATAGCACATATTCTTTTTCATATCCTTTCAACGTTTGAGAAACACGATTTATCATGAAGAAACGAATTATTTTTTTAATTTCATTGGTACAATCGTGCGTTTAAAATCTTAGTATATAATTATAAAAGAAATATTATTTGAAGTTAAAAGAATATGAATTTTTAATGGAAATTAAAATTAATGGAAAGATGTCCGTTAATGTATTTGAAAAATGTTACTAGGATAAATGTATTATTGACCTCTTGCTGAAATTAAATCTATGATTTTTGTAGTTAGTATGGTATTTAGTAATACAATTCTCGATAAATGGAGTTTATGCTTGACTTCTTTTAAGGGAGGCACTGTAGAAAATTTGAATTAAAAATGTCTTCTTTAATCTAAATTATTATATAAAGTCTTACATTCTAAAGGCCTAGTTTATTATTAATATTAATAATATCGAGTAACGTTCGTTTATAAAACATCTGTAAAAAACCTATCATAATAATTTTACTCCATATTATAATGTGTTATTCAAAGTATGTATACAACGATCTTAAAAAAGCAACAGAATACGTTTTACGAAAACGTGTATAGATTTATTGAGTTACGGTTCTTAGCAAATAGCGCAAAAAGATATTTGCCAGGCAAACTTCGGCACCCGAATAATAATCAAGTTTGCAAAGTTGGTAGAATGACATCTAACTTTAATACAATATAAAATTCATGACCACCGCGGCTGCTCACTTCACGATATTCTGCACCGTCTGGTCATAGCGGGTGACAGTCGGCGAATCCCCGTTCGAATTAGTTCGAATTCATCGTATAAATCACGACAAACAATGTGAAGCTTTGCCCTCCCCTCGTGAATCTTCCACTCGATACGGCTTAAAAGTAGACGCTTTTAATTGCACGACCAGCCGCAGCATCAGCTCGCGACTCCGCAGACTAAACGTAAATTCAGCAAGTCGTTCGATTTACGATATTCTCTGCATTCTATTTCCGAGCACTTTTCGCAAGTCCACGACGGGCCGCCGGCGTATATATATAAAAGGAGGCTGCGAACGAATAGAGAGAGAGGGGGAGAAAACAGAAAATCACGACTCTCGCGGGTAGGGAGAGCGAGAGAGAGAGGGTCGAGTGTACGGAGCGCGGGGCAATTAGTCATTGTGACGCCTGGTCTGCTGCAGTCGCCTAGAATTTCTTTAGGGGCAAGAGAGAGAGAGAGCGAATTTCGGTCGGTAGCGCGAAAGGCGACTTTTAATAAGCTGCGTCGCGACGTTGTCGTGTGTGTGTGTGTGTGTGTGTTTGGTGACTGTATACCTATAGCTGCGAGAGCGGAAAAAAGGCGGCCTTAACCTTCCATGCGCACTGCTCCCCTATACTAGCGAATGTCACACATTCGGGGACTTTGCTATGCGGCGCCATCACCGCTGCTGCTATACTGGTGTATAATGTAGACGCGGAAACTCGTCGTTTTTCAATTACCCGGCTTGCATTTACCAGTTGTTAGCTCGATCGTTGTAATGCGATAGTCCAGGCGCGCCCCCTTTTTTTTTGCTTTCCACCGAGGCGACGCGCTATATCGTGTGTTCGCTTGTCTACCGAGACTCTCTGTTTTGAACGTGCAGGTGTGAAAGGAGCCTTGGGTTGAACGGGAAATTGAAAAGAATTTCTGTGAAGGTAGTTTCATTACTTTGCGAAATTTAATGCATATAATTATTGTACGTCGTCTCGTGTGAGCTATAAAACACATATATGTGTGACAGTGGCCTAAAATTCATTAAGTTAAAGTTGTCATTTTGCTGGAGTGAATATTGTCACAACAAGGTCGATTCAGTAATTATTTTCACTCTGTTAGAAGAATTGGAATTTTCATGACAATGATTATGCTATTTTCCAAGTTCATTCAAAACTTTTGACTATGGTATTTAAATAAACGAATAAAATTAAATAATTAACTGATTTGAAAATTGACCTTTCTCTGTTTGGATATTGTCAGTTCAATCCTCGCCTCCTTGATGTGGTATAAGAAATATTTTTCAAAATGCAGGAGATTTGAAGAAACTGATAATTAAAATAATGCTCATTATATTATATTAATTTAGAAATTCCTGAAATAAATTTGTAGAGATGTGTGTAACACATATATTTTCGAGTAGAAGAAAAGAGCTTTTCTGGTACAATTAGTCAAGGTCTCTATGTATATAGGAACTATCTGGCGTCTTTACAATTATCTTCCAAATACGCTTTTTTTAATAAAAATAATAAGATGCTCTGACGGTTTGTTAGCAAACACTGCTGTAATTAATAAACAATTCTCTCTATAGTTTCGAATTGTTTATATATTTAGAAAATAAGTACTGATTTTAAATGTTTCTCACGCACTCCACGCTATTACCCATACCGACAATTACCGTTTCATACTTTTTGATATGAGCCTAACTTTTTGTAGTCCACAAAATCGAGCTTAACTTGCGAAATGTTAAAATATTTAATATTGAACGAAAAAAGTATAATGAAATGGCGAATGTCAGTAACTATTATACTCGATCGACTAATTAAGACTTAAGAGAAGATTCTCGCTTCTCTTGCTATTTCACAATAATGTTGCTTCTCGTGTTGACTCTTCGACATTTTATCGTGCAAAGCCAGGACAAGTTCATAGATATATAATTGTTGAGTTTTTTAATTTTCGTGTAACCGACATCACATCTTACATATTGATGAGTCATATCGTTGTAGAAACCAAATATGTAATTAATTTAGCAATATTTTATAGCAGAATCACAAAATGTATTTATTAAGAGAAAATAGACAGTTATACTAAATAATTTTCTTAGGTGTGAATCTGTTTCAATATTAACATTTTTTATATTACTTGAAAAGTTAAATGTAAATACTAACGACCGTTGACTATGAAGTCCCGGGGTCTTAAATTTATTTTCACTGTCAAATTATAGTAATGAGTTTGCAGTGTACAAAATTTCGTATAACAAAGTTATATGTAAAAATAGGGTAGGTGTCAAAGTAAATATATACATTCATCTGTGAAAAGGCACAAAACAAATTTAAATTCTCGGCCAAGCATGTCAGGGTAATTTAATAATCTGGGGAAAACGATATCAAAGTGAAAAGGCGAATCAAATTTTAAACACGAATTCAGAGTTATTAATACTCATTATAACAAGCTTGAGCGATCGCAGAGGCAAAGCATTAAAACACAGGTGCATGTGACAGGTGAAGCTTTTGCAACTGGATATCTGTGGCTCTTCGTTTTGCGAAGCTATAAACAGATGCGGATATATTCGCTCACTTTGCTTTCTTTTGCCTACGATGGCTTTACTTTTACTGCTTAATAATAGGTCTTTACATTACGTGCCTATACTGCTCGGAAAACTATGTTTTAACTTAACCGATGCTAAACCTTAAGTCATTGACGCGCTGACGCTACGTTATTATTCAGTAATAAGTGTTGCAGATCGATATATAGGAATAGCTCGGAAGATTACCAAACCAAGTACTTGTACTTCTACTCTTCTCCTCTACGCTGCTTTCCAAAGTAAACACTGTAATGGCATTTAACGATCACCATTATTTCTGAGTGCTGATCTATTTCACTATCAATCACTTAATTCATTGAACTATTGAAGATGCCGGTCGATAATAGAAATCTACTATTCCAAGATACTAATATTTAGATTTATAAAATAGTATACTCATATATTTATTAAAAGATGAATATATCAGTTCATATTATTAAAATTCATTTGTTTTCATATTTATGTATCGAACATGCTTTAGCACAAGATCATTTTTCAAATAATTTTAACTCTTCAAGAAGAACCAAATATGAAAACATCAATTGAATATTCCCAGAATCTAAAATTGTAACAGTATTTTAAATCATTTGTTTATCAAATTCGTTTACTTATTTGGTTTTGTAGTAATATGATATAGCTATTGTATAAGTATGATATTATTATAATTTCAGAACTTTCAATAGAAGGAACTTATTTATATTCTCGCATTAAACCTTAACATATATGATGCTGTTATGTCGGTTAATGAGGTTGAAACAGCAATTTACAGGCAGGAGTACCTGCAATTCAGGTAGAAATTGCCTTTACTGGTGAAATGGTTAACAGCTGCTTGAATATTGTCAATCAATCAGATGTTAACTAATTTTAGACCCATCGCTGATTAGCATAAGTGGGTTTGATAAGAACCAACACTGAGTGGAGAGTTAAACTGCTCTAATTATCTGTTATTCAATCTGCCACTCAACTAATTGCATTATGCTAATGATATATCCATTTTTCAAACTGGTACTAAAAGTGTAATGAAAATTCGTAAAGCATATGGTTTTAATTTAAGTACTATAGCTGCAATCGCTCGCTATGCACCCAACGTGAAATTATGATTATAGAATTTTAAAGTTTAATTACCTCATTATATATTAAATATTCCAATGCAACATTTAAAAGGATCGGACATACATATACAGATGTACTTTTTTCCATCGAAAAAATAAATAAATATGGTGCTACTTCTACTTACATACTTTTTCTACAAAATATATTTTGTCAAAATTACAGCACGTTAGAAGATATTTATTGGAATTTCTAACTGGATTATATTTAATAGAGTTGAGATTTTTTGTTTCTACTTTTGCGAATTTCAAAATCATATTTTATTTCTGAATGTTAATGAATATTGATAAATTTCATTTTTCACTTAATTGAGCGTGATCTATTTAATTTTCGTATTATACAGAATCTTATAAGACTTGAAGGGGAACATGTGTATAAGATCTCAAAATATCTAGATAAAAAACAAAATATCTCAAAATATCTAGATAAAAAACTATATTATCAAGAAAGATTGTTACGGATACGAAAAACAGAAAAGGCTGTGCTAATTTTAGAATTAGAGTTAAGCATTTTATATTGCCTTAATAAAAATAAATTACTTAGTATATAAATATTATATATGTATTGTCGAAAAAAAAATTTAGCACAGATCAGTATTAAAATGGCACTGTTGATTGAATATAATTAGATTTTGGAGGTTCAAAAGGATGTTATAATCCAATCACACTTATTGATTTATGGTTGTATGGTAAATCTCACAAGCACATAAAGGACTATCAGCTTCTATAAACTTGTATAATAAACAGGAAAATGTTACGAGTTACATACCTTGTTTACTGCGTTCGCACCGTACTTCCTCAAGCATAAAGTTAAGAAAATTCAAAAAAATATTTATTGTCTCAAATATATCAAAAAGTAATTGAAAAGTCAATCTTTCAGCATTTCAATTATTTTATGGAACATAAAAATATAGTACCTATAGTTAAAATAGACACAATAACATACTATTAACTTTTTTTCTAAATATACTAATATACCATACTTATTTTGAAAACATTCATAAAGTGATAACATAACATTCAAGGGAATATAACTGATAGCATATAATGTTTATTTTTACTGAAAGCAGTAAATTTATTCACATCATATTAAATTTTCTATGAAATAATATGTGAACTGTACTTTTTGACATAGGCAGTAATTGAACTTGATCTTTTAATTATTATAGTTATTTTAATAACATTATTTAAAATAACTTTTAACATTACTAGATCCGGTTATTCTATAAATAATGGAACAATGACTCTGATAGAGTTTAGTCAGATCAACATTTGTTGATACGTAATCAATTAGGTATTCAAATTACGTGGTAATATTGAAGGATAGAGTATTGTGCGACCAATAATCATGTAAGAACTATTGAAGTTCATTGCTGCATGATTCTACTTATTGTATGACGCAACAGGTGTTCGGAAAGAAAATAAACAATTTGGGGACGAAAGCTTTTTGGGGAATAGCTTAAAGTCTTTGACAGCAGGTTCAATTTTTACATTTTTGCTCGTTCATTCTATTATCTTCATAGTAAATTAGCAGGATTATGTTTCCTACATCTGTGTCTTTTCTTCTTTCGCAATAAAAGATGGTTATAGCGGCAGGTACCTATAAAGAAATAGCAGGGAGTAACGCAGTGCGTCGTCTAGAAAATCCTTATCGATCTCCGGCTGTGATAAATTGTGGAATTTTCTTGGAAGCATTTTTCATCAGAGCTCTCTTGTCTTGTGAGTAACCGTTTCCACTTCTTCAAATGAGCATAGTATATAAAGATTTGGAACGCGGTGCGCAACGAACGGCCATTTGGCCAAAGCGAGCTTCACGTGCAGCCAGATTAACGCTCGCCCTTCAATCTGATAATCTGAATAAGCGAAGTGTATTTATTCTCTTTATTATCATTGTGCGCAGACGGTTGTAAAGTGTCGAATAAATCTGTCCGTTTGGTATCATTCAAATTGTTCGTTATTGAATCTTGTACATAGGGACCATCCGTTACCGCCATATTTCGATAATTTATTACAGTTCTATAACATTAAAATCAGTTTTTTTGGAGATTCGCTTCATAAGCCTCGTTAGTGATTTCCATGCCCAAGGATTGTATCGTTTTTGAAAAACAAGCTACAGATCGATCGAATAAAAATGAAGCAGTGTAACTCAAAAATGGACATTCCACACTTTTAGACTATAGATTATTTCAGAACAGAATCTCGAGTAGTAAAATTCGCACCGATCGCATGTAAAGATATTCACCTCGTAACAAAAAGCAGCTGCACCACGAGAGAGAAAAGACAAGAGAGAGAAAGAGGAAGAGAGACGAATGAAAGCAGGGAGTAGTATATAGCTAACATAAAGCTGAGCTTATCGCATGCGTGAAGCTACAGAGGCAAATAAGTACAGATTTAACGTCACGATCGAGTGGTGGCTGCTCCACTACCACCAGTGCAGCTCGTTTTATCGCGCGGAAATCTCACCGTGAGCGAAACGCACTTGCACTCACACAGACGGTATAGTGCAAGTCCACACACACACACACGCGCGCGCGCGCACGCGTACACATATACACGTGTAGGGGGATGTGCGCTTGAGTGTCGGTATAGAGCCTCTGGCGGCTAGGTTTAATTTTATCGAGAACGAAAAGCGCGATCATCCAGAAGCTAGTCGATCGCTGCAACGACCCCGTATAACTCCTCTCTCTCTCTCTCTCTCTCTCTCTTTCTCTGCTTTTCTCTCTCTTTTTTCTATGCGACGCACACTCACACACGCAGACATGCACACACAGCGGACTGTGTGTCATTCATTGTCTTTCACCTGTAAGTATATGCATGCGACTGCGTTTATTTGCGTTTGCAAATGGCCGTGTGTGTGTGTGTGTGTATGTGCAAGCTCTCGAGGGGGAAATAAAAAGGCAGCGAAAGAGAAGAGAGAAAGAGAGAGAAAGAGAGAGAGAGAGCGTTGATAAAATCAAGTGCTTATCTTTAATTAGCTCCTACGTGACCGTCAAAATTCGCAGGCGTGCAGGGCAGTATAAGAGAGAGGGAGAGTGAGTGAGAGAGTGAGAGACTTGAGTCTGCACGAAAGTAGGGTAAAATTAGAATTCCCCGTGTTTCATTCGCTATCTTTTCGACTCTCTGTCTCTCTCTCTTTTTCTCCCTCTCACTCTCTCTCTCTCTGTCTCTTGACGGCTTGTGTATACACACACACACACACATGCACACGAAGGTTTTATATGCGAGCAGAGCTGCGTCGACGTCGCTTTATCGCCGACTCTGTCGGGGCTTTATCGATTCTAATTTTCCTTGTATAAAGATTAAATTCGTTCGCGGTGGTGGGGGCGTGTGCAATTTATATTCGGCTGCATTTTCGCGGGTTATTAGGACCGGGTGGAGAAAGCGAGAGATATAAATTTCCGCAGTTCACCTCCGGGGAAATTATTATACCCGCAGTCAAGTCCGCCTTGTATATACCATGGGAGCGCGTATTGTTCGGATGAACTTGGATCTCTGCCTCGCGTATACACTGTCTTCGATCGTTGAAAAACGAGAATCGACCAACGGGATAACGTTTTCCTTCGTCATTTTTTGGTTCATGCTCGTCTGCCGTTCCATACCGCGCACGGAAAATCGGAAGGGTGGAAAGAGAGCGGAAGCTGCGCCCGATTCCACGTGAACGCGTGCGCAGGAAACTGGTGGCGTCCTTGGATAGCGTTCAACACCACTCTCTTTCTCTCTCTCTCTTTTTTTTTTTTGGTTTATCGAATAAATATTGAGCTGCTCGCTGGACGAACGAGAGATGAGGCTCTAGCCCGCACACGAATGTTTATGGCTGTAGTCAGGTGGCTGTGTGTAGCATTTACTCTTTTTCTTTTCCTCTTTATTCGCTCGTTGGCGTGTCTACTAGCCTCTTCATAATTAAGCTTTCAAGTAAAGTTTTCTAATTACTTCGTTGTTTAAGCACTCGATCATGTGGGGGAGGAGGGGTATACATGTATAAATATATGTATATACGTATAGGTCCGGGTTGGATAGCATTGCACTATAAACCTACCCGCGGAGTGGTTCCGTTTATACGCGATTTAATCGGAGCTTTATGCGCACGCGCTTTTTTTTTTTTTCATTCGTGAATAAATGCATGCCGTTATCCGAACGCTCTAAATTGCGGATTTATTTGCACGAAGCCAGGGAAATACTACGGCTGTTTGTAGATAGGATTGATTTGTCCAATTTTATAAATTTAATACTTTATTCACAATTTAATTAAAGCGATTTGTAGTACAAAAGAAAGTAATACAACTGTACGAGTTGATAGCGGACTTTCGCAATTAGTCGAGCCACACTTGTTCACGAAAGAATATTTAATACTGAACGATGCTTTTATTAAAATAATATATGGAATGAAATATATGTCGTTTTATGTACCTTGACTCATGATATAAATTATAAAAATGCAAATGTGTATTCTTTAGAAGTGAAAGAGTCGTCTTTTACTTACTCAACTCGAGTGCCTCGTAAAAAGTCTGTCTGTAAACTGTAAAAGTTAACTTTTTAAAAGAATTACTTTATCACTCCATTCTTTGTTCTTATCTTCTTCAATATAAGTTCGTAGAAGAGTAAATGTTTTTTTCTACCAAATTGTTACTTAGTATTAATGTGTATTTTTGATATATTAAAAGAATAGTAAATTAATAATTAATAGTTAAAAAAATAATAACACAATAGTCAAGTAAATAAGAAAAAAAATTTTAAAAAATCCCCATTTCGTTAAGTAAAGAGTTTTTGTAACGTTGAAGAGGATCTAAAATAATTTATTGACAAAATTTGATAAAGCTTTTCAAAACCTGAATATCAACGTATATAAATATAAAAACAAAAGGAAATGTTAGAGCTACTAACTTATGTAAATGAAATTTAATTTAATATATAGCTGTGTAATATCACTCCAAAAACAAGTGTGAAAGAATCATTGGTCTAGAATTTAAAGTGTAACTTATTTATATGCATATCGCGTAAAATGAAAATCCCTATTACGCGTAAAATGTTTGTAAAAAACAGATGATTCAGACTGGAGACGAATCTAAACTATGCTAATTTTAAAATGGATACTAACAGTTCAACCTCGCAAGTCGGTGTCTTAACTTAATCCTATTGTAAAACCCCGAGAGCGACCCTATTAGCAAGAAGAAAAGAAAAAGATTTCGAAGCTAAACTAATTACTTAATCCGCACAAAACACAAGCAGTCGAAGAGCGCGAGCATTGAGAAATTCGCAATCGAAGCACTTGGCAGAGTTGTATCCTTGATGATGTTACGTAAGTGATCAGCTGAAAACCGTAATGCCGACGGACGAATACGAATGCTCCCGGGCCGCGCGCGCAGGACGTCGGATGCATAATTCAAATTCGATCCGACCTTGATTGTTCCTCGGAGGCCTTTATATTTGCCCGTGAGAGGAGCCCGGTCTCGGGCGGACAGCTGATATCGCCTCTTGTTATCTATACGCACAAACGGGGCCTATACGTCCATCCGATGGGGGACTTTATCTCTCTTTGGATTTCGATTTTACTTACGACGATCTCTGGCAAACTTTCAATGCGAAAAAAATTTATATGCTTATGGGGAAACGGTGCTTCGACGATACGTGAATACGAATGGGGAATATATATCGAGTTGGCTTCGAAGTTTTATACTGGCACAGCATATTTTCCTGGCGATGAAATTTTTTTCGTGTGTGTAATTCAATCTTGTATTTTATTTTGTTTATAGCAATTTAACGTCATTGACTGTTCGCATCGCATTACTGCTTTCAGTTATATTTAAAAAAAATTATTTTTATTCTGATTTGGCATACTTACACCGAGAAAAAGGATGTCTCGCCTTAAGTGAATCGTTCATTACAAGGTCTAATGTATGATTTACTTGTATACCAAATAACAGATTCATTGACAGTTGATAAATATTGTCTTGGACTCATACTGTAACCCATTTTGACAAGTTTATAATTTATTCAGAAGATGCCGTAGCTATAAACGTGGTTGATGTTTCCTTGATATCTTTTTCTATTTACAATGAAAATTATTTTTTGTACTTGAGCGGCGTAGTACTCGATATAATAAATTGTCCTGTGCTAGGTAAAGTCGATCTGATTCGTCGGGTTTTCAATTAATTGCAACTAGTAAAAGATGCTTATGCATTGAAAGATAGCGTCAAAATTATGATTATTTCTACTTTTGTTTATAACTTTTAATATTTATAATTTTGAGTAATTTTCGGACTTGAAATAAATGCACATCAGATGTATAGTATTTAAAATTTTACGTTTCATGTACGTTAAAAGGATTTTAAAATTATTTTCTATAACTAATATAAATACAAAATTAAAGTTTGATATAAACATTGAACAATTAATTATATGAAAATAAATATTGAAATAATGATTGGATAACAAATTATAATAAATACTTCTTATAAGAAATTTATATGTGAATTAGCGATCCTTGAATGATTAATGGTTTTAAGTACATTTTTTTGAAGTCTTACATTAATAATTAATTTAAATGTTCAGCTAAGGAATAAACTGTAAATGAATTAACTACAAATAAAAATAGTCAAGTGAATTTCTTAATAAAATGATGAATATGATCATATTTTTGATAAGTGAACTTCAATAGAATTTGACTAAAACTCAAATCATACAGTTTATTCACATCAATAATTATAATTTCATTATGCGGCTAATGAATCTCACTAAGTTATGTAAACTGTGTGTAAAGTAATTAATTATTTTATTCAGTGAAATTAAAAGTAATTGACGATGATATAAATAGTTTTTGTTCTAGAAACATAAACCATTTAGATAAAATGTTTTTTTACAAAAAAAGAAAATACAAAATTACATAAAGCTTTGTTGAAAAAAATCGGAAAATTCCACCTTATTATAGGAAGTATTAAAAATTTTACAAGTTGAAGGATTCTATTTCCTTTTATGTTTAAAATTGAGTAATGTGTGGCAAATTTTATTGTCATTTTCGAAAATAATACATAAGTATTATTCTAAAAGTAGCTTTTGCTTAATCTATTAATAGGCACCGCGAGGCTAAAAATAATCTCTTCAAGTCATAACATAAAAATAATTTTAGGACGGGTTTCATAGCTGTAATTTATGTAGCATTGCAAATTGTCATTGGCTAATTTATTCTACCTCTAAAATACATGCTAAAATATATTTTATGCATGTACCAGATTCCATGAATTCATATAGGATTTTATAACCACAAGTACGTGGTATGCAGTAATGAAGCGTTTACTTTACCATATCTGAAGGCATAAAGAAAAATGTAATATAATTATTTTACGTTTGAGGAATGAAGATAAACTGTTGCAATGTAAAAAAATTACTGTAGTTTATAATAACATTTAATATATTGGTATACAACCATATCTGTCTATAGACAAATCTATGACTATTGTTCCGAATTCTTGCTTAAAAACATCAATATACTTTGGCACTTACGTAGAATTATACATAAGAACTGCGAACATCACTTCTTTCGGTACTTCATTGAGGTTATGTTTAATTATTCGGACAGCCCACATTGATTATAAATACTTTATTAAATTTTTTTATGAAAATTATAATATCACAGATATTTGTATTAAAATTGCCTATCTGCGTACCTACAGCATTAATTGTTTACACAATTGTATGAGGCATTATTTAACCTCATTAGTTGTTATTCATCCAGGGCCTGATGTAGATTTCGTAGTGCTATCAATTTTTTTGTAGTTTAAAACAATCTAGTTTAACTACCTATGCAGGCCATTTCCTCTTATACCAACCCGCCACATCATTTATCAAATTAAAAAACTTTACTTCAAATGTCTAAAAACATCATACTTATGGTATACTTTACGATATTGAAGCAAAAATTCGATTTGCATATTTCAGTAATGCGAGTGAATTCTGAACTGTAAGGTCTCAAATAATGATTTTTCACAGAAATGTAGCCGAAGTAATTGTTCGGTTCAGTGGAGCAGGCGAAAATACATTTTTTAGATTCATTTCCAGGTCGCGCCCATGCAGCAGCATACAACTACCAGCTTTCATTTTGTTCGGGACTGGCGTAATTTCGCGCAAGAGCTTTTCGAATTTTAATATCGATAGGATTCAACTGCTGTCGATTGTTGCATATTTGTTATACGAGCAACAGTGCTGTTAATGCCGTCGCTATTTATTTGGCGAGATCAAATGAATATCTGTCGGAAGATAAAACAATTAAAAAGATTGAGCCAATATTGAAAAACTCTTATAAAGTCAAAGGTTTATTTAAAATATTTATTAAATTGTCGTGTTTGCTGTAGGATTTTATTATCAAGGTAAAAGCCACTTAGTTGCTAACTTGCTTCACAATAAATCGAATTCAACCTTTTATAGTGTATATATAATTATATTAAAAGATTAAATCAATAAACTGAAATATTTCCTTACTGAAAGCTCGCAACTTTATAAAATTGCATTTGCGACAAATATTTATCTATGCACTTTTATCTTTTAGATTGTTAACAATTATTCTTTTATGAAAATGGTAAAATCTTCCTATCCATTTGGATCTCTCTCGGCAGATAAATTGCAGCACTTTATTTATTTTATAATTATTCTTCCTACGAAATATTTGTTAAGCTCTCTATGTAGATCCCCTTACCGTTCCACAAATCTCAGCAGGGAAAAAAAATCGTTGGCACAAAGCTAACTGAGCTGTAATTTGTTCGCGGTAAAAAAGGAGAATCGCCCCGTGTGTGTATTTGTGGCGGCCACTTTTTTTCACACTCCGTAAAACCACCACGTTTTTAAAAGCTACTCTGGCGTGCGGCATTCGTCTCCCTTACACCCATTCTCTGCTCTGGTATTCTAATTTTCAAACTAGTTTTTCATTCATTTTGCAGTTCGTCTAGGCAAACTCGACTCTGAGCTTGTAGAAAGTTTAACATGCAAACGGACGAGCTTCTGTTCATTTTGTGCATCCCAAAGTACGTTTATGTTCAACTTGTGTTTCTGCACCCAATGCCAAGATCCGTGAGAGGAAAAGTTGCTCTATAAGTTATATAAATTAGACATACATGAGTTGAAAGTTTACGTTTAAAACCCAAAATTCACAACAGAAACCTTTAATTTAATGAAACAATGCAGACGAAAACGTAATCATAATTTACGCTTTTCTTTTGCTTTGCTAATAATTTGTGCGTACAATATGAAATCGGACAAAGTATAAATATATAGTGACATATTAAAAAGGTCTCTCTTCGAGGCTTGCCTAATGTTCCCTAATGTTATAAATAACGTCTTTTAATTAATTTTTCTTAGTGTATTTTCAACTAAATGTCAGCTGAGGTGATGGTCTCAGTGTTATGTTGTACATATTTTACACGCTTCCGGTTTTAACTGCGTGGTGGTTAGGTGTCAAGGTTTATATGGGTAAGGGCTCGTTAAAGTCTCAGTAGTAGTAGTATGTCTTATTCTATTCAAAATTATTTTGAAAATTATAATAAAATCTCAATGCGTGAAGCAGAATCTTTTACATTAATGGAAATCAGATAAAATTCTTTTATGCAAGCTTCGTAGGAATATTGTTCTCAACTAATTTTACTTTATCAGTAGCATTTTTTATATTAACATTGAAAACTCATTTCTATATTTTATTGTTTAAAATATGACTACGTAGCTATAAAAATTTGAATAATGATAAAATATAATTTATAGCTTTATGGAGATTTTTTTATACTGCATTGGCGATACTCTTTCTCAATGAATCCCGAGTATCAACGTTGCTATTCACGGCACATTTATAAAATTTACTGGTACATTATTGTCCTGAAAGATATTAAAAAAGCCGATTTTTTACTATTTATTCATAGAATGCAGCATTAAATGCGTTATTAAGGACATACTGCTATAGGTATAGGTTTTTCGTTGATTGCATGCATAAATAATGATCAAATTGCAAATAATAATTTTAAAAATTGATACAAACAGAAATTCATTCCAAATTCTAGCCTTACTTCAAAAAAAAAAAAAAAACGTTTCATCAATCGTCACAGTATATGGATAATAAATAAATATAGATTTGTTACAATCGTCCTCATCCCTGAAGAAACTTAAATTCATCATTATCTAAGTTGTGTAAAGTCATCCTCCGAAAATAAGGATACCGCCCCGGCACTTTCTTTTTTCCCACGGCAAAATAATCAATACGAATGCAGCTTCTTCTTGCCTCTCTCGTTGGCTCCGAACAAAATTAAGGTTAACGATTCAAAACTGCTACTGCAGCTGCGAGGCGGCGCGAGATCGGGAGAGAGAAAACGTAGGCGGAAAAGCGCGTGGTACTCCAAACAGATTCCGCAAGTTCAAAGGTGTATATAGGTTATTCTGGCGCGCTTCGCTCTGCTTTCTCTCCCTCTCTCTTTCTCTTTCCCGTTTTCTCTCTGCCTCTCCCTCGATTGCGCCCTTCCTATCTTCATTTTCCGACTCGTTGTGTCTGTTTTTCTCCCCGGCTTGCCGTTTACTCAGAAATGGCTTCTTTTAAAAATACTTTCGCTATACGCGTGGGATTCTTGCGGATGAGCGAAAATATTATAAGCACGATAAGAGATCAAATCGGCGAATTAGGTGATTCTTCTAAGAGATTTCGTACAAAGATAGAAGTTAGCCAGGAATAGAGAAAATTATGTAGAAAAAATAAGAAAATATTGGTTTATTCTATTTCTTTTTGGTAAAAATGTGTTTTAATAGAACATTTAAATTATTCAAAATAGTAAAATAAATTAATGCAAAAAATTAAAAAGTATTTGAGAAAAATATATATTAATTAATATTAATATCTATTAAAAAAGTAAAATATATACTAATTACCTCTGGAATAAAAATGGTTTTCTTATGTACATACAACACCAACATTTTTAAAGAAAAGTTTTTCTATATATTTTTTTCTTCCTAAAAGGGAATTTGTTTTAATTACACAGAAAAGTGTATCTATAGTTTGAAAATCAGAATGAAAAAGCAGTTCAAAGTAGTCTCGTATCTCCCGCTTGAAAGAGACTAGTTCTCGACGTACTTGTCATCTTGTTTTATATCTCTAAGTGAAAGCACGCGTAAACTCTGTGAAGGTAATTAATTTTTTATTACTACAACTTCCACGTAAAAGTACAAAATTAGTTGGCTAACGTTATGGGCTAGTAAATGTTAAGGGCAATTGATTGCAAGCCTTATAAAAAAGATTAAGGCTAACCTAGTTTTTGTAATATATATGTTAGATATTTGATACGATAGCCTGCCAGTAGAACAATGCAAATAAAGGAACAAAAATCTTACTATGTTATTTACGGAATCTGTTTCTCTAAAATGATATTATGAAGGCTTATTGATTTTCGAATATAACATGTCATATTTTTAGTCGAGATTGAATTTTTTACGCGGTTATTTGTAGTAAGCTATTTTAGATAAAATATATTTTTCTTTATTATAGATTGTTCACTTTTTCTTAATAAAATATATTATAGACTATTTATATATTACTGCTTGAAGAAATAAGATCATAAGAAGCAATTTATAAAAATTACACTTATTGCAGCTTGTGCTTTGGAAGTCGTAAAAAGTTTTCGCTCGTATATTTAGGGGATGAAATATAAATAAATGTCGTACGCTATATAATTTAAAGGCCATTGGGAATAGGAACATATTTATTTTTCACGAGGCTACGCATTTAATTTTTCTGAGTGAATATCTAGAATTTTGAAGTAAATTCAATCTCTTTGCTTAATTGAAAAAAAAACAGCTATGTACCAGAAAATTACTTCGCCTTGCTGAAATTGAATATCTTAAGCTGAGATGTGCAAAATATAATAGTTTTTGGCAAATTTAACGTTCCCGCCATTTAAACGAACATAGTCCTACTTTAGTTTCTAGCCTACATTGATGCTAAGAATAAACTTTTAAACATCTCAACTATTTAATGTATTACTTTATTCTCAGCCATTCGGTATTATTAACATCTTTATAAAAAGTAAGCTTTGAAAATACACGTGTAAAATTTAATAATATATATGCGGCACACAGTGGAAAATGATATGAAAAATGTCAAAAGTTCAACTTCCTGTCACCGTGAATAATAGTGATGTAAGTGATCCATTTCTGCAGCCGATTGACAAATATATACATCATCAGCTCACGCGAAATGGATCGATTTTTTTTCATACATACTAATGCGCGCATAAAAAATGCGCATCGATTAATCGTGACGCGCACAAACTCCACGCAAAAACAATCATCACCAGCTCTCGGGGAAAAAAATCTTCTAGACTCCCCGTTACAAGTCAGCATAGCATCCCAACCCTCCCTCTATCTTCTTATCTTCCTCCCACTCTGAGCCTCTTAATCTTCCTACCTCTCTCTCCCTCTGTCTCTCTCTTTCATCCTTCTCTTTCTTTCTCCCTCTCTCAAGCCTACACTTAACGTACTCGTGGGAATCGCATGTAATTTCGCGTCAGGCTTCGTATCTCAAAGAGGCCGTGGAGTTGAAGCAGCGGAGGGAGGAAAGCAGCAGACCTTGTGTGCATTTATCGCAGCCTCTCTCTCTCTCTCTCTCCCTCTCTCTTATTCTCGTCGAAAAAGAAGTAGCGCAGAGAGAAAGAGAAAGAGAGAGAGAGAGAGAGGGGGGGGCGAGAGAGAGAGGGCAAGCGAGAGAACTACAACGTCGCTGCGATGTGGCAGCCTGCCAAAATCCCAATAATGGCACGTAGTACGTGGCGGCAGCCGTTGGCCGAGTCCCCGTCTATTGCATGAAATCGTTATCAGCGAGTTCCCGGATGCTTCTTCTTCTGGCCCCCTCTCCACCCTCGCCGACTGACCTTATAAACATGTCAAACTTGGGTGACGCAGTCGCTGAATTCAAATCTGCACTGATTCTCTCTCTTTCGTCTATTCTTTTACTTTCTCTCGGTGTCTTTATCATTTCTTTCTTCATCTCTGCCCAAGCGGGGGTGGCCTTTTCTTTTCGATGCGGTTACTCTCCCTTTTTAACGCGTGGGATGTGGCAGCAGCAGCAGCGGAACGCGCGTAGGTTTTTTTACGCTTGATTTTTTGGTGTGACGTTGTGGCCCGTGACGCTGATTGGAATTTCACACGATGCTGTGTAAGAATGGATACACTGTGTGCCTCGGTATTTGGTGGGATTCGGCGATACGGTTTATTTTTTTTTTAAGAGCGTTAATTTATAAGGAACTGGTTTTTTTTTCACCTAAATTAGGGAATTTTGCGTGATTTCAGAAATGGGATATTTACCAGGTGAAATACTGCTGAAGTGCTAAAAGTAATGATTAATTCAAGTGGTAGTTGCGCTTTAATATATTTATGAAATTAATTTTATGCGCTTTTTTTAGTAGTTCTTGGAAACAATGGCCTTTTATTGTTATGGTAAAAAATATTTTTAAAAAACAATCATTTTTCATTTAGATGTAATGAATTTTAGTGAAACTAACATATTTCGCACTGCGGGAAAAGTTTGTACATGAACTAGTTGTCACAAATTTTTGCAGTAATTTTTATTACGTATTTTCTATTAGATAATGTAAGAATGTATAAAATTAAACAAATTAGTTTCAAGTAAAACTAATAAAAACGTAATTGATTAAATGAAATATAATTTTAAAAATTAAAAATATAAATATTGCTACTTTTTAGCTTTTGTACTTATGAACATGATTTCATGAATTACATAATGGCGATTATTATGCACTTCATATCTACACATTTTAAATAAATAAGTGTTATGTATTTTAACTGTAATTCATTCAATGAATATGTATATAATTTCAATTATAATTACGTATATTATTTTATATAATAATTAAATGCGCAAGATGTGTTAAGTAATCTGAATTTCATAATATCTTTCCTTACCTAGTATAAAAATTAATTTTGAATTATTATAATGCAAGCGGATACTTAAGCTAAGATTTTTGACGCATATGTAATAGTTTTAATTTTCTTCAATAATAGTAATTAACTATTTTATTCTTTTTATGTTGCAGGTTAGTACATTTTCCAAAATATGGATATGAGATATTAGACATATGAATGTAAGTAATTCATTTTCCGTTTTTACTTTTTTATTTTCCACTTCAAAAATTCTTTAACAATGACTTTTCGAAAAGAATGTCGCTAGTTAAAATGATTTTTATATAAATTTCCCATAGGTTCAGTTATTTAAAATGAACTGTCTATGCTTTTTTAATTTTACTGTGATAATACGGTATCAGCTGAAATTTTAAGCCGTTTGATTCACATTGAAATGCATATTTGAATTTAGCATTTTTTTGTTCAGCGTTTCTACCCACTTCATTCTTCTTTCTATTTCAATTTAATTAAATCTTTCCTTCTCTGTTATTGTAACAACTCTTGCAGAAAATGTAAATTCTTTAAATTACACGTCTCTTTCATTAAAATTATTTTTTCACCAGATTTTCCGAGAGAGAACTCAGGAAAATGTACAAGAGAGAACTGTTAAATATAAAGAAATCATAAGCTTACAGTGGAATTAATCAGAATCTCAGTAAAAAATTAATTACGTAATAACAATTAATAAACACAAGAAGGTCTATGTATAGTTTGCGAAAACATAAAATATTATTTGAGCTTATAAAAAAAAGCGTTTACACTTTTGCGGTCATCAACTTAAAATTTATATTTAGAAATAGTTAATTTAATAGTTTATTTACATAATTATTTCTTTTATAATAAGGTAGTAATCTCATAATAAAAACTAAAAATTTCAATAGGTTACAAAAGGCATTCTTGACAAAAAACAAGAGATATTGTAAAGTGTTCCTTTAAAAACTAGGCATTTTGAGATACGTAACAATAGTGCTGAATACTCTTAGTTACGCGGCCAACAATGTTCTCAATGTGAACATTTCGATAAAGACGATATTATTTAAATAAAAGTAAAGATTGCATAAATCAAAACTTTATTTGTAAGATATAAATAAATAAGAAGAGAAAAGAATTTTTGGAGACTGGCCAGTTTCGAGTCTCACATAAACGTGCACACGAATTTCCTAATATGAGCTTACAATTCATTTTCGTTGTCCTTGCAATATTACGTCGTAAGTTTCAACGTTATTATCATGATGTACCTAAAATTTCATTTTGAATTTTATTTAGTATAAGTCCTACTTTTTACTTATCTTTTGATTTCTATTCATTTGATATTGTGCCTAATGTTACCGAACTTTTATATAGAATATTGTAACAATTTTGTATTTTACTCGGTAAGAGAAATATCAGTAAATAACTTTAATTTTTGATACTGAAAATACAATGAAAAAAATTCAAACTGATACTTTTAATCAAGTTTTTTTTAATACTAAGCTCTATTATATTTTCTGATAACTCTTTGTGTATTCGATAATACTTGAGTATATAGAAGTTAGAGTTTAGGATAATAGGAGCTAGGATTAATATAAGCAAAAAAGTTACAGGGCCCTAAAAATTAAAAGTGTATAACGTCTACATTTTATTATGTAATTACGAAAAAAGTTTTAGGGCATTGAACTGCACCGCTTTCGAGAAAATGAATAGTAAAGTTTCGTAATAAATAGTAAATAGTAAGATTCAGTTACCAAAGGTTATGTATTTGTGATAGAAATTTTCATACGTTTAATACAACCTTACAAGTTTCATCTATTATATATTAGCCTGATTTTAGCAGCTTAATATATGAAAAATATTTATTGTACACCAATTAACCTATTCTACGACAAAATGTCATTTATAAAGAAATTTCTGTTGGAGTTAAATTATTTAGTTCAATTAATTCCCAACCCAATCTTGGAATCCAAATTTGACTCTATTAGATTAATGCGGATCTATCCCTTACTTGAAGTCTCATTTACTCTTTTGCATTTAGCTTTCATTCCAACTAATTTAGAGTGTGTATTCAAGAGTATTTTGCCAAAATTACGAAACATTTCGCTCACATTCTTTCGAGTAATACCGAATTGAAGTCAAAAGAATTCATGTAAAATCCCTTTAATTTGATCAAGGTGATGGCTTTGGTATTATATTATTCGTGGTATTATATTATATTATTCACAACATTTACAATACACGTACAGCTTCAGATACTACGATTTCCTTTTGTACTGCAACCGCAGCTGGAGATCTAATGAACCTCCGTAAAATCAAAAATAACAATTTCTTTATGTGTTGCCAATATAATCCGGACTTGACCCCTCTTACGAACTAAAAAACAAATACATTGATATGAAGTCTAGTAAATTTTATTATAATTATTGTAAATTCCACTTTAATATCCATTTCGATCTTTTTTTTTGAAAGAATAGTCGTTGTACATTTGTTTGTAACTTCCACGAAAACATTAATATCAGGTATTGTAATTTACGCTACATAATTTCTCTTAGCGTATACTTTTACTTTACATTATCTCCTCAATTTTTCACTCTCTCGGATATATTTTTGTCCCTATGCATACGGGGCAAGCGAGAAAAAAAGGAGATAAAGAAAAAGAAAAAACGACATGCAAGATTTATTCCTCCCCTTTCCTTATCTGACTTTTTCTCGCAACAACCCCCGCATCCTTTTGTCTTATCCCCTTATTTTCTACTTCCCTCATCGTCGATTTCTCTTGCTTTCCTCCTCCTCTCTCTCAACCATACGGTTTTACTTTCCCGCATGTACACACATGAAGATAAATTGTGTGTGCGTTAGTCTAAATGGGAAAGTACTTCTTGTGTTTCTTAATTTGTTTACGTATCAGGACATATTCAAGTAAAATTCCTTTAAGTTTTGGATCAATATTTACATATGAGTATTAAAAATTGTTGTTATTTAATGTCTTAGTAAGTTTGTCAAGATAAAGAAGAATTTGCACTTCATATCCATTCAATCCATTAAATTTTAATTTTTTAAAGTATTTTTCAAGCCAAAAATTAGAAATAACGTTACACTCACTATACAATAGGGCCATGAATGTAGAAATAGTACCTAATAATGATTTGTACGTAAGAGTTTTTATAATTTCCCTTTTTTTTAAGAGAATAAGTATTCAACTTTAGAAAAATAATAAATAAAAACAGTCTTCGAATTATTAATCCTTATTACACCCTACTTAAATCTAATCCTTATTCAAATATCAATCTAAGTCGTATATTTGGAATTATAAGATTCATTTACTACACTGAAGTACTTGCAGCATCACTTGCTCACTTTACGACCAAGACTCTCTGTCGCATTATAACATTTCAAAGCGCTGCTATTGCAAATTACATAAAAAAGGTGGAAAAATTTTGAGCCACATTTAAGCATGAACACTCGTATACGTGCTTCTGTATGTGCGAGAGTAATTTCACGACTACTTGTCTCTCTTTCTCTAGCCAAGTCCATACGCCCCTTTATTCTCACCCATTCTTGCACTTCAACTCTAACTCGTTTAGTCCCGATTCTGGGCGTTGGGGGTATAGAAATTGTCGACGATTAATGTCGCACAGGTCGGTAAGCGATTAATTCTTGTAGCTGGGGTGTCGGTAACTGGTATGGGGGGCGTTACACTAGCTCTTTGTCGTTAAAATAAAAGGATCAGTAAGCCATTAGATACGTTTTACCTTGCCGAAAAAGTGGGCGAACTGAGAATAAATTGCACATTAGATTTAGAACAATTAAGGGTGCGACTAATTTAGGAAAATATTGCAGGTTTGTAAATAAGAGTATATGATTTTTGGGCTATTTGTTTTGAGAGTTGAAGCAGATAAAAGCTTGCATTGATCTAATACCGCGATGAATGAAGTGAACGATTGGGCATGATGAAAAGGCCTTTGTACTTATTCAAGTTGGCAGTTCCGTAAGCATAGCGATTCGCTGGCTTTTTATTCGTAATATTCAGATAAATGACAATAGAGTTGTTAGTACAGATTTTAACTTTGCAGAACAATAATTTCGATGTAATTTAGAGGAAAATAATTGTGATTTTGAATGAAATTTTCAAGAGTCACAAAATTGTTTTCTGAAATTATTCTCCTTACGTCGAACCAGAACATTTAGAAAAAAAATGTTATTAAATGAAAATAAAAAATAATATTGAACTAAATATAATTCAGGCATCATTTAAAAAAATCAAAATAACTGATAAAATTTAACTGTTTTAATTTGGAAATTTTTTAGCCTACTGTGGGCGATTTTATTGGATTGTACATACATACAATATTTATTTCCAATTTTTCTGCAATGATATAATTTTTATATCAAGAATTACTAGAACTAATTTATTACTATAGGGAAGCGCATCGACTTTAAAAATTATTCCTAAATATATATGTATAATTGCAATGACAAGTAACAGTTTTCAGTTAGAGTTGTATAAGCAAAAGTTTAATTATGAATGTTTTATATAAATATGAGAGTATTTACGAATTTATAAGATAACTATAGTCTGACTATATTCGAACCCTTTCTACTAATACCATGCAAAGTGCAGCTAAGTTTATTTATATATCTTATAGCTTTCAAATTAACACTTTCTGTATATTCATAGTTTTGTAGATAACGTTTTTAATTTAAAATTTTGTTATATATTATTTATAAATATTGTTTACTATACATTTTTGCTATAAGAAATTATCTTTTTTTATTTGCGAGAATGAATTTCTTGTATATAACTGTTTTAAATTTAGTGAACATAAATTTGATTTATGATTCGTATCGGGAACTCTTTATATATGTATACATTAATGGAACAACCGAGAATGAATTAAATTTCTTTGAAAAGCTATGATTCTGGTAATACGATGATAAAATCAATTCATACATTATAACAAAATGTACATTATGTACACATGTATAATTTCATATAATGATTCTGCTTTTAGTTCATTAAATATATATGTATAATAAAATGTTTTATATTTTAGTTATTCAATTCATTATGTAAAGAGCATTTCGATTGATAAACCTTTAAAAGGATATATCAATTAAACAGGCCGAAATGGAGATAGCAATTTAATATTTTATTAATAATCTTTTAAAAAGCAATTATTTATCGAGTATGTACATATAGATAAAAAAATTTCAGTGAGCAATATTAAAAATAAAAATAAAATTTTTCTCTTTCATCGAAAAGAAAAATACAGTATGTATTTAAGTAGATACAGGAGAAGCGTGGTAGGGTGCATTTCGTTGCATCCCGCATGCATTTCGTTATACGCAAGCGAATATACTGTCCACATTAATTTTGGAATTCCCTAGCTACATTCCCCAACTTTACTATCGAACGAGAGGGAGGTCAATTTTTTTTTTTAATTTGAAATTTCTGCTCTTTAAAAATGTAGGTGAAGGTTTTTTCCCCGAAAGGCATACAATACACAAGTTTCTGCCCTCCGTGTGCACTTGACATTTAATTACATGTAATTAAGATGTTTTCTGAGAAGCATTATTAAATAATATTAGATTACGTATTTTTTAATGAAAATTCACGTAATTTATAGGTATCTAAAGAGATTTATGTTAATATGCATTTACAAAAACAGCTATTAATGGCGCGTAATTAAATGTGATAAGCGGTTAGGGTGTGGAGAGCTTCAGCGTCATGAATATTTCCATTCGCAGCGACGTTTTTCAAACGCCATTGCCAGTGATTTATGTTCCCGTCAATTCGAACCGCTAACACGGGACGGAAATCACCGAGATTTATCATTCAAGTTACAATAATAAAGAACAATCAATCCCCTTCAGATATTGCCAAACCTCTTTGACCTCCCCCTCTCGAAAACACTGCATTATCGTCTTGGCTCGGCAAATTGAAATTCAACGCCACGATCTCAATGTATGACACACAACTTCCTCGGGCCTCTAACAATTGTACAAACATTGCAAGTTTCTAAATAAGAGTGTCTTCGGACATCGCCCAAAACTCGGGCACAAAGAAGTGACTGCAGCAGTAGCAGTAGTAGTAGCAGCAGTAGCAGTACACAGTCTCGAGGGACTTTGAAAAGAAAAAGGAGCGAAAAGTGCGTTAAATAGAGTAAGAGAACAGGCAAGAACAGACGCGGAACAACAGATAGAGAGAAAGAGAGCAAGAAAGTGAGCGGGATGGGGGGAGGGGGAGAGGGAAACGTAGAGAGGAAAAGAGGGAATCGTGCCAGGTTTTGTTTTCGTCGTCGAGCTAGTTAAATTCATAGGAGGAGAAATCTTACTAACGAACCCTTTGTCCTCCTTCTCTTTCTCTCGCTCTCTTATTCAGAGACACACGTACACACGCACACACACTCACACACACGCGAAGATGCAGTGTACGCACATACATACACAGAGAGAGAAATGGTATATAATAATACCGGGTTGCACAGCTTGGTAGAGAGAAAATTGCTGGCGCGCGGCGTCGCCGACTGCCAGAAACGCGAGCCAAACATTCCCCTAATGCCATATCGAGCATTAACGTGCACTTCTCTCCCTCTCTCTCTCTCTCTTTCACTCTCTTCTGCAGTACGCCTTTACTTCTTTTATCCCGCACGCAAGCAGACACACACTCTCGATGCGAAAACTCGCGCGCATTCGATTGCCCGTTATGCAAATGTGTATATGTGTGTGTATGGGGCGAGACGGCATCTTGCATTTCTATTTCTTCATTCACGCTTTAATGTATGGATTTGGGGCTAAGGGGCATGAAAAAATTCATTTTATGGACTGGCCAGATAAAAGGGTAGCAGCGGCACAGAATGGAATTCTTATCCAATAGCTGATATATAGAAAGTCTCTCTCTCTCTCTCTCTCTGTATGTGTGGGTGTGTGTGCGAGTGGTCAATAAATTCGGGAACACTGAAATGCCCTATTGAATTTATGGCGGAAGAGTTATGTGTCTCTTTAGCTGTGCGAAACTTGAACATCTGGAGCGCTTACGACGCCCGATTTATATCGATGCTCCTCGGATATTATAGTGAACAACTCACTCCTTCGATCTCCGATATTATTGTTTTCGCATTCACTTATTGTTTATACTGTGAGTTTCGTTTTGGCGAGCTTATTGAAGCGACGTTGGTCTTCGATAAAAGATAGCCGTTGATAATAGCTCGCTTGATCCTTAGACAAAAAGTGTATATTACATTGTAGCTAAATGCTTTTGCTGTTGTATACATTATGCAATATTATGGGTTTGTTTATATTTGATTTATGTACAAAATAAGTTTTCCATCTCTAATTTTTAACGGCAGGACGAATGCTAGTTACGTGCGCTCAATAAGAAGATGAAAAAATGTGTCACAACGAAGCATGCAAAACACGAATTCGCTCGAATTACGTGCACGTAAATTACAAGAAAAATATATCATTTCAATTAATACTTTGGAGCATTATCCATAAAGGCGCCTAATTGGTTTATTCTTGCGAAACATCTATAAAGCTGTACGTGAATTTCTTGTAAACAAATCATAAAATATATATATATGAATAGTCCGCAAAGAATCTGACGAAGGCAACACGCAATAAGAAAATGAAACATTTTCCATAGGCAACGCATAAAGCCAGTTTCATTGAAACTCACTCTGCGGTTCAGCCTGCCAGGAGAGTTAACAGTAAAACTTTCAAGCTCGTACATCAGTTGCACTAATTAATAAGACAGGTGCAAAGGGAAAGGAAGTTTTGCAAGAATGTGCACGGTAAACATTTCAATGATGCACGAAATAAACTTCTGAAACGCTATCCTCATAAACTCGCTCGATTTACTAACACTTCTCACTTACGGACGACGCCCGCTTATTTATTTTGATTTACGCTGGCGCGCATTAATATTCCCTGCAATGCCGCGTGCACTTTTGATTTATATCCGTTAGCTAAAAGCTCAGCCTCTATAAGGCCAATCTTTCGTCTATCGAATAACAGAATTTTAGGAATGGCAACATTCGTGTGCGATTATTTCACATATATAGCTTGCAAAAAATGTGTCGTGACTGAGCTAAAAGATATATATTTACATACCTAGTTTTATAGTTAGTTGATTAAAACAGAATCTAATTTAATCTTATTGTATTATATTGATCACACTTATTGTATTATATTCAACACATTTTGATTTTAGGATTATCAGGCTTGTATATTGGACGTATTTTATTGTTCTATCTAAGACTTCGTTTGACGACTCAAATACTTTAAGACATTTGGTTATCTCCATTTCAATTACCTGAAGCATCTGTTGAGATGTTGATCAGATCGTCGAGCTTTTAATCAATCTGGTATGTACTGAGCTTATCGAACTTAGACTTGAAGATTGATTGAGCTACTTCACCACAAAGGGTGAGGATTCATTGAAGCTACTCTTCTGCTGTTATCTACCTTGATATTGTTTGTGCAGCCTGTAGAAAAGAATTTCAAACAATGTATTAGAACACAAACGCAAAAACTAAACAGCAAAGGGAATAATTGTAAGTTGTAAGCCGTATGCTTATAAAAGAGTTATCACGTATCACACACTTTGTTTCTGAACAGTATTGTTGCACATTCAAGCTCATAGATACTTTTTTGTATAAGCAATTGCTTAATGGAGTCAGTATAGTTATCTAATTAACTATGGCACACCTTATTTTTAAGGACAGGAAGGTATCGTCGGACTTTTTTTTCTATATTTGAAAAACATTGAATAAAAATTTACCCAAGTTTTTTCATAAAAAAAACAAATTCGTATTCTCGGTGTAGATAGAAAAATATTGTTTTTAACAATTTTTCATTTAGTTTCTATTTTTATACGCATTTAATCCACGAAGCCACACTAATTGATCTTATACTAGGAAAAATAAAAAAAACAGTAATTGGGACGATATATGGGCTTCTCGTATTTTCTGCATACGCGTTTGCGGCAGAGCTTAGTTTGTTCCACTTTTTGTTGGCGTTTTATTGTCGTTGTACATTCAAAGTTATCACGAGCGCATATTAAAAAAGCGTCACTCGCGGACAGACTTTTATACTTTTGTCTGAGGAATCAACGAACTACGAGTAGCATCGAGTCCCCGCTACATCCCATGCTCATAATGTTCTACTTCAGATTTTTTCTCTTTGTGCAAGCAGCTGCTTTCATTAATCCGTAGATGATTGTAATTAACAATAACGTCAAAGTGCAAACAAAAAGGTTGTGACAGACAAAAAGCAGAAAAATGTACTTACGCGAAGAAAAATACAGGTGTTTAAACAAATTAATATATAAAACCAGTTGATGTCAAAAATTAGAAAATCATAATACTTTTCATTTTAAATAATATACTTGATAATGAACAAAAAAGAAAGTATCGAATAACGATTCGTATGTCGTAAAAATATTTTAAGTAAAATTAGTTCGAGATGACAAGACACGCCAAAAGACCTCAAGAAAGAGTAACCAGGTCGTTTTTTCAAAGTTCACATGTTTTCTGCCCCGAAGGTTTTGCTACATAATTTTCTGCTTAAAAGATGAAATTCCTTTCACAGCATATACGTGGATACTTTGACAAGTTTTTAGTAGAAAGTCGATCTTTACATTTTTTAATAAATTATTTCAACTCTGTCCATTTTATTTACAACTAATGCTTAATTTTGATTTATTTTAAGCAAAGGTGAGCAAGAAAAATGACTCGAAACTAAAGCTACAGACTTTCATCTTTTCCGTATGAATGTACTTTGATCCGGCTACTTGTTTATCACATTTTTTCATTGTTACGGAACAATTTTCTTTGAATATATCAATTTCATATCTACTGCTATAAGTATACTTGACGTAGTAGATTACCTACAGGGAAAAGCAGATGAAATTGTAATTCACAAACAATCTGCCATTTCTTTTGAAAGCACAGCACGCAATCACAAGTCCATCGAGACAGAGGTTTCACGGGGCAGGACAATGGCCGAAAAAAGAGATAGAGAGAGAGAGTCGAATTGATTTCCGTAGTGCGCCTCTGCAGTACATGAGAAAAAGTGAAAAAAAGGGCATTGTTGGACTCTCGTGGATTGGTCTCTGCAATGACCGGAAGCCAATGTGATTGGGGGCGCGCAGTTGCAGATGTAGCTAATATTGCGGATTTTCACGCAGCAGTTGCTGCGCCCGAAGTCGAATTAGAGCAATTTAGCAACTGCCATCGGCTGTGCAGTTGCGGACGAGAACGCAATGACTGCCCTGGAAGCGCGAACTGATGAAGGCGATAGTTAATTACGAAGCGCGATTGAACCAAGTATTGGCCGAGTGGCTCTAGTGCACGATTCTATGGGCTTTTTTCAGCCTCTTGCACTCGTTCAAGTGCCACGAATGGTGTGATAAATAACGCGTCCGATGGGATGCTGTGCAAAGTGCTGCTGGATTGGAGATTGAAAATGGAAAATTTCGGAGTTAAGAGACGCGTGAAGATTTTTTAAACTAGAATTTGTTATATTATAAATGTTTACGATATGTATATTATTTGAAAAAATCAGTATATTGATTGCAAAAATATTCTATTTGTCATAAAATAATTTTCATTATTATTTCATCGGGAGGCTTCGAAATTTTGAAAAGCTTTTGATTTTAATGTTAAATCTAGACAATTTCTAAACGATTAAAAGAGCAAATACGCCCTCTTCTTAATTTTTAATCGTTAAATATATTATAATCGTTAAATTCTATATAACAGCTCCTTTACTGAAATACTTCGTATTACGTAGGACTCAGATACCTTTGGAACCAGTACTCGAATAAAGGATCGTAAAACTTTATGATATGGTTTAATGTACAGTTTGATTAATTTGTTTTTTAATTTAATTTTTTATATTAATTAATTTAAATTAATAAATATTATTTTGGTTTCTTAATTTCTTGGATTAGTTTATACTTTCGTGAACTAGTTTTTATTTAAGTGTATATAACTAATAATTTATGTATAGCTAATATATAGAAAAATTTTAAAATATAAATCAAAGCTTCTGAAATATTTCATTGTCTAAAAGCTTATTGTCATCGTTATTGACTTATCTATACAATTGACGTGTAATAATGTGCCATACATATTTTTTAGCATTTCGTTCAAGCTTTGATGTCGAAATATTTATGTTTCTGTACGTTAATAAATCTTTGTAAAGTAATAAATAACTCCAATTTTAGGCATAACTGCTACACGGAAGTCCCTTCTATTTTCATTAGCGCAAAAAATGTTGAAGTCAAAAATAAGTAACATATTTTTGTCCGTTCCAATCATTCTCCCCGAAAGTTATGTACGCAAGTAACGAAGTTAATCCACTTTATCCGCGAGTTCATTACGGATCGCGCTGGAACTTTGAGGATTCATTTTTTATAATTCAAATAATCATTTCAAAATATCAAATGTTTTAAAAATACTAAAAATCGATTTCCCGAAAAAATGTTATATGTTAAATTTAGTTTGCTAGTTTGATTTTTTTCATCATTTGTAAATATATTACAAAGTATATAGAAAGGAATAAATATAAATATAATCCTAAAGTTATTGACATTTAATTTGAGCTTATTTTCCTGTTCAAATCTATGGTTAAACTATTTTATAACGTTACTAATCCTTACGTACTTTTTTTATAATGATATAATATTTTATTGTTTTAAGGCTTACTGAATCACTTACTGTATAATTAGTAGATTTTTCCACTAAGAAGTAAAATTCATTACTTAAAACATATTAGTGTATGGAAAATATTAAATTATTTTAAAAATATTCTTGGTCCTATCCCGAACCTCTCGAACTGTATATTGCATAGTGAAAAACTATTATATACTTTTCTCGGGGTTTGGGATACGAGTAAAGGTATAGAAACCAGATATTTTGATCAGTTTGCTCGAAAATTTAGATTATAAACAGCGACGATATGTATTGTTGAATCAAATAAGTCTGAAGAGAGGAAAGTAGGTATGAAATAAGAATGTTTTTCATATTGCAAATTTTGGTTCATTGAGGATCGATAACCTCTACACTTTACTCTCTTTTGTAAGAATTAACAAGGAAAGATAGATATATCAAATATTAAAAAAATTTCTTACAGAAAATATTTGCCCTAAAATTTTTTTATTGACTTAATAATAGTTAATTTAGTTTTTTTTTTTTAAACAAATATGTGTGTGTTGCCACGTTTATATTTGAATTGATTATAAACTCAATATAAAAACTACAAAATTACCATTTTTAGTAGCTTTTTATAATAATCCAATTACTTTAAAAAATAATTTATTAATAAATTATTTATAAACCTAGAATACCCTTACCTTATCAACATTTCTAAAGCAGTACTTACTCGAGACTCGCTTAATCAATTTTAAACTTTATAAATAATTTCTAGTCTGATAACCAATCATCCAACGCTGGTAATCTATGTAGTTTTCTAAATTATCATCTGCAAGTCGTGTAGCATCCGTACGGCAAGTTAAAATCCTAGCTAGCCGGTGATAAGGTAGGCGACTGCAAATTTCGGATCAAATATTTCAAATAAACAATTTTTAGATCTCGTATGTTGATATGCTTATAGAAAAAATAAATTCTTGTGATTAAAAATCACTTTTAAAATAGTATAATTTTAATTAATTTTTTGTTACCATCATCGAATGGGAATGCATAGGAAGGAACCTGCAAAGTTAAAAATTGCATGATAAGGGATGAAATTCGAGACAAAACCCTAGCGGTGGTAAGTGCTGCGAACTTTTGGGGTTGCAACTGTAGATATTGTAGATTCCTTTGCTGCGTCGGTAAGGCTTCGACTAAAGGACGAGGAAGTAGCTTTCGATCAATAGTGGTTTAAATGCGTCCCCATTTTATCCCTGAAAGTGAACTTTGCACTGAGCTTACCAAGTGATACAGTTTTTAAAAATACAATATGTTACGATGCTAGGATTTGGAATCAATCTTTTTAAATAATTCGGCATATAGAAGCATTTGGGTTTAGACGGTTTTTATAAGAAGTTTATTTTTTATTGCTATATATTTTATATAATAGCTGATTTGGACTTACATTAGTAGTGATGAAATAAACCTATTTTGTAATAATCCAAATGTTTGAAAATTTTCAGTACTCAATCAATCTTTAAAATGATGACTTTAATTTCGTTTGCATTTTATTTGCTACGAGAGTATTAATTGTTTAACTACTACGTTTTAATGTACTTATAATTGTCTTCATGAAATTTCTCGACGATGTAATAAAATTTAAATTTATTAAAGTCTTCAAAGCTTTTTAGCGCTTTGAGCAAAAAGCTACTTCCGCAGTGGGATAAAGAATATTAGTTAGCGGATTAAGTTGAAGTTAACGAGCAAATTTAACTTCCTGTAGTAATTAAAAACTAACAAATCCATGAATTGCTGTATTGAATCAATCAATTAGATAAAATGTACAAATTTACGTAAATATATTGTCTCTTTTTTTACTGAATTTCCATTTTATTTACTTTTGAAATCTTTTTGAAATCTTTTTGAAATTACGAATATATTTAAAAATACGACGGATAGATTAATTACACGCGAAAAAATTATTCAGTACAGTTTTTAATTTTAAAGATAAAGAATAAAACGTCACAAATTGTGATAATTTGAATATGAATGTTGAATATACAAACACAATTGAATTAATTTCTTGTAGCAAATAAAATGTACTCAAATAAAAAATAAAAATTCTGATTGTATCATACTTTATATTGAAAAGTTTTGATTTCAATCGGAATGCGTTTCTGAAATGCTTAATTTTTATAATTAGAAAAGTTTGTTATGATTATGGTTTTAGTTTCCGAAAAATTCCATGTACAAACAATATTCGCATTCTTTTCTAAATCACTTTAAAATTGTACTTCACTTCTTCTTCGACACGATAGAGTAACTCGTTTTTCGAAACCTGAACCCTTAGTAGTTGTTCGTTTATGCTGCGAAACTTGCAAATTACATCGATCGAAAGCTTTCTTCGTGTTCCAGCCAATTATTTGAAAAACTTTAACGAGTGATTATTCCAATAATTGTATATCATTACGTTAGTCAGCGCTACAAACGTATATGCTCACTTTTTTTAAGTTTTCTCAAACAACAAGGCAGTCCATCTCTTTTTTTTTCTTTTTAATTCAAGCGATCCTTGTATACGTGCACTTTTAATGACTGTTCGCCTACCTCGGCGGTCTTGCTTTGAAGCTGTAATGTCGCAGCTGCACGAAAGCAGGGCATCAGGTCTAACCTATATTTCACAAGCGCTCTTTTTTTCATCAATTTACAAAGTTTCTTTAATTAATAGAGGAACATGACGTGGAACTTATGTTAGCTGATAAAATGTGCATAAGAAAATCAATGCTTTGCTTTAAGTTCATCGAGTAAACATAAAAAAGGTGTTCTCTTTGTTCCTTAGTTTGTTTTATATTCCTTATTTTTTGGGTCATTGGTAAAATCAGTTTACTAACGTTTTTAGGTCAATGAACATTAATTAGAAGTCATTATACATCTAAAAGTTACATATAATTATCAACTCATACAAAATGTATAATTTTATTTTTATTCTTCAATTGCTACGGGTTAGAAAAAATATGGAGTTCTGATCGTCATATTATTTAGTCCAACTGGATAACGCCAAGTTTTTGTGGTATTTTAAATTACGAGAATTCCTTTTTTTTATTTCAATCTGTACTGATGTACATGTATACAACTACATACTATTTTCTGTCTGAAAGCATCAATTTAAAGTTAAACAAACTCAACACGTAAGTTAAACACGTTGGTAATTTTTATACAAAATTTCCCATCAAATAATTTGTGTTAAATTGTTGAACACGTACAAATTGCATGACACATACCATTCCAACACTGGTTATGTTTGTAGGTGCATCCTTTACTTGTGCAAATAATTATGTAAAATAGTTTTGGATCTTTAATATTTGTATGCAATGTTTTTACTTCTTACATTTTTATTTTTGACCTTTGTGTTGAGAAAATATCAAGTTACCTATCAATTTTTCTTCCAAAATTATTTTTCTCGTTAAACAATATCAATATTTACAATATGAATGCTCAATAAATTGAATATTTCTTACGCAAAAACTTAATTTTGTGTCACCATTACAAAAAATAAATTCCATAGAACTGAATTAATTTGAAAGCACTTAAAAGCGAGGATTTCAACTCCTCCTGGCAAAGCACACAAGAGCAGAATTTCCCCAGATTTAGTGGACGTCAGCGGGGGACGAGAGCAACAAGCACAATTAAAGCCACGCACGAGTAACGCTCTCTGCGCGACTGCTATACGATCGAAACGGATTTGCGGTATTCTCATTACGAATTTGAGACGGTCGTCGCTGCCGGGGCGGGTTCCTCATCATACGCGAACGTGTGCAGCAGCGCAAACGCAAAGTGACGAGAAGCGCATAGAGCAGCGGTAGCGCAGAGAGGAGGAGAACGCGAGAGCTCGATTCGGAGAAATACACCGAGAGAGAGAGAGAGAGAAGCTGAGCCCCGTGCGCACGGTCGATTTGCAAGCGCCACGCGACGTTTCCCGGTGTACATGCATCTATGTGTGAGACTATATGCATACGGATAGGATTCGTGCATGTGGTTGCGGGACTCGCCCGACTGAAATAGCAGCAGCACCAGAAGCAGCGGCAGCCTGTACCGACTGGGAGCGAGGAGTACCTGGGGTGCATAATGAGGCGAGTAGCGCGCCGAAATCAGGCCATCGAAATGTTGACAGTAAATACGTGGCGGCCACCGAGGCTTGCATGCTACTCTCGGATTCTCTTACGAAAAGGATCGCCGTCTCCGTCGCAGCTGATGCCATCGTTGATGCTGACGTCACGAGGGGATAAGAGCGAATCTTCTTCTCTCCCTATATCGTCGAGGGGAAGAAATTTGAATTTGAAAAAAAGCGCATTGATCGACGACAAATAGCACCAGCTCTCACTGTTTTTTGTTGTTGTTGTTGTTGTTATGTTTATGTTACTCGCTGCTGATGCTGCTGTTACTGTAGGGGGAGAATCGAGCGACTGTTTGCTTTCGCGAATGGCAGTTTTGTGTTTGAAAAGCCCCGGTAATGCTGGTCGATCGATGTGCCGTTCGCGAGTGATTTTTGTCCTTCTCTCGACTCTTGGAGTTTTTGGAGCGCAACTGTTTTGTAAATAATGAAACGCTACTGCTACTGCTGCTGCTGAGAGTATAAATTGTGTGTGTGTTATTATTGACAGCTGAAGAAAGGTTGCGCTTTTGAGAGAACTTAGAAGGTGCACTGGAGTAATGATCTATGTGAGTTTGCGGATTATTATAACGTTGTATACATGAAGTTGCTGGTATTTGAAGCTGAAACTTTAAAAAAAAAAAATGGAAGCAGTTGGAATTTAAAAATTATTTTCTACTGAGTTATTAACCCTTTAACTCCCATAAGGTTTTGGTCAATAGCACAAATAATATCTATATAGCCAGAAACAATCGCAGAGACGTTAGAGTAATTACCTGCGTCATTTAACTAAAGAAATATTCAGGGAAAACGACCGCTTACCCGTAATGGATATGTTAACCGGATATTTTGCTACTGGGGGTTCCTTAATTGAACCCCTGCGGGTTATCTGTACATGGAACTCGGAATGGAAAAGAAAGTGTGTTAACGTGCTAGAACGGAATTACATCATTTGTTCAGTTATGACACGATTTTGATTGTCTATAGAGTTTGTACATAAATGTCTCAACAGTGCGCAACTTTATATTTGCACATCACGATACAATATTCTTCGAAATCGATCTCTCATCCACGTGGCAACTCTACTGCTTATACACAACGACGTGGTGCTCGCGCTTACGACCAACAATTCGGCTGGCAGCTGTCAAAAGCTCCACCGGTATACGGAAGCCGGTGCTATTACGTCACGATGAATCAGTCATTTCCTGCCATTAATCCATTTGTATCGGCTTTCCTTCTTCGTGTGCTTGTGTGTGTGTGTGTGTGTTTACGTGTAAGCAAGCTTTCCAAGCCTTTGAGACACGCACATCGGGTGTAATAATTGTCCAGTCTACCTGTTCCATTTCCGCTTAAAGGCAATCAATTTTCCACGTTAATCGATTGTCTTTACCTTTTGCCTATACCTTCTCTCGCTTCTTATTCTTTATATATAGCTTGAGCTACCTCGCGAATTGGATGATACTTTTTTCTCTCGCTTCGCATGTGTACCGGCACTTTTTCATATCTCTGCGAGAGATAGAGAAAGAGAGAGAGAGAGAGAGGGACAGAGAGTGGAACTCCCGATTGAATTATACGACACAATTTTATCATTCCGGCTCTGCACTTATACATATATATATATATAAAATGGCATGTATATACGCAAGCCGGTGTCTCGTTCGAGCAACGAAATTATTATGCCCCCGCGAGACCGCTTATGAAAAGTAGCTTATTAAAATAGCTTCCATCGTTGCTTAAGAATATATCGTGAGAATCGTCAGCTTTTTATGGGATTGTCTGATGAATGTATCGAGGGAGAAGGCAGTTCGATTATTTCATCAATCAGCTGCAGTCCGATCGAACGATCCTTATGTATGTTAATTGATGATTTCAAAGACAAGAGAGCAATCGTGTATTTTGGACAAAATAATTATACAAAGCACATTACCCGCGTGGAAATAATCCGTATGTCCAATATACTGCAAAGACTATGAGAAACACTAATACAGATATGTTTCATACAAGGGAAATACATCCACAAAGCCAATCACATTTGTACAAAGTATATAGGCAAAATATGGCAAATATGTGGATTCGCTAGCCCATGTTTATTTCAAAACATGTGATCAGTATATTACAATAGTTAAATTATTTATAACTTCGCATGGCTTTCTAGACATAAAAATTAATGAAAAATTAATTTAGTCCGTGCAAAAAATATTTAATTTTTATTATCATATATATGTTTTAAAACAAAGTTGTTGGGCGAGCGAATTCACATATTAATCATAGTTTTCCAATACTTTGTGTAAGTATTGCTCCGGTACCGTGGATATATATTATATATTTCCCGTACATGAAACATATAACGGTGTTAGTATTTCCCCTAAAAAAATCAACCCATTGCAGGTAGTCTTCGTAATATTTCGGCTATACAGATTACTTTTACGCGTGAATTGAACAATTTTAAACATAATAGTTATCGAGATATTAAGTCTAAGATATTTGTGAAAATGTAACGAATAAATTTTCTATTCTCAGCAGTTATAAGAAAACAGTTGATAATAAACTGAAGGTACTATAAAATAAAGAAATATTATACTAAAAAAACGAGCATCATAAAGAAGAAAACTCTGTAAATTAAAAAGAGTGATCATTACTCTTAACACACATTCACTTTTACGGTGATTCACTTTTACGTCACGTTTTTAGACTTTGATAAAATTGACATAGGTATTTAGGTATTTAATCATGCACTAGTAGTGCGCTGACCTTATTTTATTTTCAAATTAATATTTCATTGTAAGTCATGTCATACAATGTCTGACTGTATCCGGAACTAATCTACTAAATGCCGAAATGTCTATAGTGAGGTATACTATTCATGTTCGGATGTCAGGTCGGGCTTAATTCGCTTTCTCTTGGATTTCGAGCTTTACCTTTTTTAAAAATTATTCTTCATTCCGCTATTTGCTTCTCCATCGTCAACTCAACTGTTTTATTACCCAACCCCGTGTTTTATCGCGAATCATGAAATCGAGTTTATCAAACTTTCAATATCACTTTAGCACATTCCCGTCCTTCAGAAGTAAGAAACAGAGTTGAAACTTTTCGATACGGCCGGTAATGAAATACATCGAGGAAAGGTGCCGGTATTCCAGAAGCTCCGTACTCACAATGCCACAGCTGAACGAGCGGAAGTGAGAGAAAGAGTAGAGAGGAGGGCGAGATGGAGCTTATGAATTTATCGATTTTACCCCGCGTATAGGTGGGACTTTTCCTTCCGTAATCCGCCGCGCTACCGTCGCGCACACGGGAAGTTTAAAGCCATCGCGCGACCATTGAATTTCCCGGGAGTCCAAGAGAGCAACTCGTAGATCGCGATTCGGTTGTGGCCCACGACCCCCGCTATATATGTATATGTGCACGAGTGCGGCGCCCAACTCTCTCGCCAACTTTATTCATATCCCGCGACCATTTCACAATTGTGTTGTTCCCATTTAATAGGAATTTCCGAAAATTTTAAAGCCGACTTTTAACGCAACTTTGCAGCTCGTATTGACGATTCCTGTATATACACAAACGGAAGGAAAGAAAGTTGTGGGATATAAGTTTTGGGCTCTCCGTATGCGTATATATATAACGTAGTAGGAGATTTAATTAAAACGAATTAGTTTAAGCGCTTTACGAGCGAGAGACCCGGTTATGATTCTCGCGCGAAATACCCGGACTGTTCTAGGGTTTCAACATTTTTAACTTTCCGAGTGCATTGGCACAACTTTTAAACGTATAAAGTTGTTTAAAAATACTTTGCCACGAAGACGGACAAAGTAAGAAAATTTAATGTTTTACGTACACTTAGGTATTGTTGTTACGACGTTACTTTAACAATATAAAATGTACTTTAATGTAGTTTCACTGCGACGTTGGGTTATTGGGATGTTGAAAATAAAATAAGACGCAGTTGGCGCATTACAAATTAATTTTAATGCACGGCTAACGGAAATAATGGACAATTTTATCATGGATATTAAAAAAGGACATGAATATTAAAAAAAGACATTAGCGAGAGCTGTTCGATTCTCATTACAAGGCAGCTCTCCACTTTTATGCACTAAAATTATAATATAATATTGAATGCATTTTATGCTCTTTTAACTGCGAGATGCTTATTCGGTTTAATTTAATCATCGGAAGTGCATGTTTGTGTAAACGAATATAGAAGAGAGGCGAGAACGAAGAATCCCCAGGTTGATTTACGCTACTAGTCGGCAGCTATATAGTGAGAATAAAAATTATTAAAAAAAAAGTGCGATGGAAAAATTCGCGTATTGCCGCTGCGTCTGACAGGTTCTTTGGTATTTTTCGATTTTATAAATGTACACTGCACCGGAATAACTCAGCGGTTCTGACATTTTATGGTTCTCTGTCAAATACAACTTAAAAAAGTGGATGAGATATAAATAATAGTTTTATTACCGTATTCATAAATACGACTGAAATCTTTCTCTTCGTGTTGATCATTTTTGTAAATTCAGTATAGAGATGAGAGATGAAATATAGAAACTTGAAACTTTTCATGTGAAAAAGAAACGCGTAATTCTGAATTGTTATCTACTTTTATGCGAGGGTAGAAGAATGTAGCGTACATCCTCGTTATTCAAACTTTATTTTATAAACTTGTCTTGTAAATTTATGCGAACAAATTTGTGACATGTATTGTAACGATTGTACGTTAAAACTTTATTACATTTGTTGTATACCTACTGCGTTCATAATTGTGAAACCGTATAAGTAAAATCAAAATCTTTATATTGTTTACTATTTGCTTTCTAATTAATTAATTAATTTATAATTTTCTAATTAAAAAAACCATAAACTTTATGAAATGTATAACTTTTTTAAAAAAATGACTGGCCCAATTGTTCAGTAAATAATTAGCGGAAAGGTAAATTGCTTTATACGGGTGCAGGATAATTCCAAACGAAAGCCGTTTGGTCGGCTGAGTGGCGATTGTTTGCTTTACGTGTTGCCTCGAGAATATAGTTGCTCTCTTGCGCAGGCGTCCTAAAAGAGAGACAATTTTGACTCTATGTGTTGATGTTTATGCGGCTCTACTTCCATATATGTATAGGCGCTTCAGCGAGAGCTTACCACAACCAAAGTGCATTATATAAAGTTCTTTAAAACGAGATGCCGCGATATTGCCGAGCAATATTTATTATACGGTTAAAAATTTAGTGCATTGCGTGTATTGTTTACCTGAAAACACTGAGTTTTTCGGGATTTTTACACAATTAAATTACGTGATATGGAATTTAGCGATTCAATACGCTTTACAAAAAAAGCGTTATTGAAACTTAACTTATTAAATTTGAAACACATGTTTTATGCAGAAATGAACGCGAAAAATGCAACAAGCATATTTGTTACTCTCTACAAAAAATTGTTATTTAGAATATTCAACAATTATTGGATATGCTAAATTGAATCATTGTAATATACAGGTTTACGAATTTTGGAGTCAAAAAGGCTAGTTTTTTGGTCATTTAATCTCAAATATCTTATAAACCTATAATGGAAACACAATGGCTGTTTCTGTTATAATTAAGATTTGTTGGCTATAGTTTTACCAAGAACTTTGTAAGTTCAACTCACTATTATTTTCTGTCTTAAATAAATATTTGGTGTGCTATAAAATCATGAATTATTAATTGGAGTAATGCATCTGAAACAAGTGAAGTTAATTAATTATAAAATAGGGTCAATTTAAAGTACTCCTATTTCCTGACTCTTTTTTGTAAAAACGTGTCAAGTTGGTTATGAAATCGTACAGGAAATATTCGCAAATATATAGGGTGATGGTCTAGGGGACGAACGATCAAGCGACGTATAATCCCATTACACGGGACACGCCGAAGCTTCAATTTCGCTTGAGTGCGACTGCGCGCCGGGCTACGGGCTCTCCGTTGAAAGAGCGAGGATTTTGGGGCCGCTCACCTTCCCTCCTGCCTCTCGTTTCCCCCCGTCACGATGTTATTGTTGCCCTGGTGGAATATACGAGCCTCGATATACCTGCATATTTCGCGTGCGTACAAACCAAAGACTGCGTCGCGGTAGCAGCTACGAGAGAATCGATAAACTGGCCAGATGGTAATTGAGTATCGGTAAGGAGTTAATCAAGGCGTATACGAGTTGACGACGTAACCGAGCAGCATTAGGTTGCAAAACTTTTTTCTCTTTGTGAAACGTAAGTTCGTGAAATGTAATTACTTATCCAATTAAGTTCACATCATGATAAATATTAACCAACAAAAATATTTCTCGCGATCACTTTCATGTTAAATAAGCAGTCACGACGAGTATAACTATTACCTTACACATACAGTGACACACTATCGCGAGAGGGAGAGAGAGAGCGTGGAAGAGCACACTGCGATTGGTCGAGCGCGCGGCTGCATAGGAGATAAGGGACGACGTTTTCAACGCGTCGGTGAGAGAAATTGAATTTTCAGGGAAGTCGGGAGAGAAAGAGAGAGAGAGAGAGAGAGAGGCCCGACAGAGTGCGCTGCGCGCGCATGGAATCGTCGCAGGATGAGAAGAATGGTGATAAAGTTGACATACTGTGAAATTTGAGGGCACTCGCACGAAAAATCGGATTTACGTCGCTCGCTGCTGTTCAGATCCCGGGACTTCTGTAACGTTTGGGAAAATGGTGCGCTAACAGTTCCGCTCGTGATAAGTTCTATAAGCGATTCGGCATACTTCCAACTAAGCTCTTTAATCGATCTTTTTTCAAACGATTTTATTATTTTGACATGCTGAATTTTATGTGATTGCGAAAATATTAGGAAAATGTTTGAATTCAGAAATCATGTTATTCCAGTTTACAAAAGAAATAATAATAATAATAATAATAATA
>UELU01140073.1:0-17251 GCA_900490025.1 Megastigmus dorsalis | reverse complement strand
GAGTGCGCTGCGCGCGCATGGAATCGTCGCAGGATGAGAAGAATGGTGATAAAGTTGACATACTGTGAAATTTGAGGGCACTCGCACGAAAAATCGGATTTACGTCGCTCGCTGCTGTTCAGATCCCGGGACTTCTGTAACGTTTGGGAAAATGGTGCGCTAACAGTTCCGCTCGTGATAAGTTCTATAAGCGATTCGGCATACTTCCAACTAAGCTCTTTAATCGATCTTTTTTCAAACGATTTTATTATTTTGACATGCTGAATTTTATGTGATTGCGAAAATATTAGGAAAATGTTTGAATTCAGAAATCATGTTATTCCAGTTTACAAAAGAAATAATAATAATAATAATAATAATAATAATAATAATACGTAAGAAATTTTCTTTTTACAGTAACAAAGAATTTTTCTTTATAACAGCAAAATTGCATACTTGAAAAGAGAGTTATTCTTTGAAGGTCAACTCCAACTAAAAGGTCACTTCCTGAGTGCAAGATAATTCCTCTATAAATCCACACAAAGCTTTCACCTCTTATTTGAAAAATTCCTGTGTTACTGCGGCGACGTCACCCATTAAAATTCAATGAAAATCATAAAACCCATGTCAGCGCCAAAAACTCCAAACGCGCAAGGAAGTGCACGCGGCTACGATCAATCGTTCGCTTCGACATTCGACCGATGCCTTCCAATCGATCCCGTCACGAAAAATTCATCATCGCCAAGAAATCCAAGAGGCTGCTTTCACTTCTAGTGGAATTTTCGTAATTTTCGACCTGCTATGTGTATACATATACATATATACATATATATATATACGCGTACACAGTGCCTGATACATGTGTGCGAGTTCGAATTCCACGTTGCGGCATTCTGCGACTCAGCACGAGCGTCGACGTTGTGTCGTTGTCGTCGACGTCGTCAGAAAAGTTGCGACACTCGCGCCTCGCGCTCTGCCTCGCTCGTTAGTGATGCAGATTTCGATGCGGCATCGTGTATTATAACGTATATCTGTATATATACATATATTTAGTGTGTAGCCGATGTCGTCACGGTACAGCACATGGACTCTTATTCGATGCTTTTGTTTCTTTGTGCCTCATCAGACGCTCGCGAGAATCGTTTCGATTAATTCTATTGCGTGTCTTTTGTGTCGTCGCGTCGATAACCGACGATGATACGTCTTGTGAAAGGGCAATTTTCATAATTTCGTTCTTTTCTAATCTATTTCTGGGTGATAATCTGAGAATGAGATTGTCCAAGTGAGATAGTTTAAATAAAATATTTTCATTCATGAACAATTTTGGTATATTAATATTGTTTCCCGTGCTTCATATACATTTTATTCAAGCGGATATATTCAAAATTTTAATCTGATCCTCTTGTTTGATAGTAATGTTGAAGAAATACTCAAACAATATAAGCATTTTGAACAATATGTATAACTAATTTATATTTTATAAAAGCAGCATCTTTTTCAGTGAAATCTATTTGTATGATAGTCTAAGAATATACTTTATAGGGATATCGATTATTTCCTTTTTCAAATAAAAATAAGACAAGATAAGAAAACGCCTTTGATTAATTAAACAAAGTTCAGGAACGGTATTTCAATAGAATCGACACGAACTCTTCCGCACGAGCGAATGCATTCCAGCAGAAAAACTACGCTTATTCAATTCTTTAAAAAAAGAAACACTTGTAACATTCCACTTGTTACGTTGGGGAGTCAAACAATACTCATTAAAAGTTTGCTATTGATGCTTGGTGGAGCGTGAGTCTAGTAACAATTAGCTCGGGACACCATCACCCGTAAAAATTTAATGATACATTCTGAAAGGCCAAGTCTCTTCTCTCTGCCATTAAAAGCTTCTTAGCGAAAATAGATAAATGGATTAAAATCTTGAGAATTCAAATTCTTTTTAAATTATGGGTTTGAAGTTTCTACCATTATAACATGAACGAATAAATCTTTTTTCATTTTCTTATTAGCTGTTATCGTATATACAACATTTCATCATGCAGTTCAATGTAGGATGCAATTAAACTTTATTCAGAATTACGCATTGTTTACTAAAAATTTTTGTTTGATGTTCGATCGATCGTGCGAAAATTTGTATGCGTATTACGGAGCAGACTAAACAAAAGCAACACTCGTTAAATGCGAATAGTCTGAAAAGAAAAATAGAATTCAAAAATAAAATCAAGCGCACAATGCTCCTCTCCCACCCTTCTATGCAACTGTTAAGACACGCGACTTGGTCGCGTTCGATATATAAAAACCGCTTCTTCAAACTCGTACGTGTGAATCATCATTGCAGACTCGTGTATCGCTTATTCTCACGGAGCATCGCGCAAGTGACGCGCAATAAAATATATACACACATAGCTGCGCAGCAGCAGCAGCACTGATCTCGAGTGGACCGCACGGATGTGCACTCGGCAAAACCATATTTCCATCTCTAATGAAACATCGCGAATGAATTAAATATTTCTTTTTTTTTAAATTAGAAATTGGAAAACAAGTTCAACCGTTAGCTTGAGAAAATCGGTTTAGTAGCCAGAGGGTGATATTATACGTTTTTGCGCGAAAGATCGGCTTCTGAATGTGTAGTTTTCGAATTAAAACCACTTTCCGCTGGGAATACGATGTGCAAGCATTTTCTCGCTCCACACATGGAGATACACAAGACACTATCTTTCTACTTGTATAAAGAGCCTGTAAGAGATACGCGTACAAGCTGCGTCTACGCTCAGCAGAAATTTTTCTTCACTATGGCGATGCAGCTAGGATTAGATATAACCAACGCTTGAATCACTAAGAAATAGTTAACAAATGATTTAAAATATTAAATAATGAAACTAAAATTAGTGTAGCAACTAAATACTAAAACCAACCAATTATTAGAATAAATAACTATGCACAAATAACATATTTCATAAAATAAAATATATTTAAAGGACTTGCACATCGTGTCACTTGATAGGCTACATATTTATAGTGACGCTCTAAAGTATTCGATGTAAAAAGGGGCAGATGCGCCCACTCTTTATAAAAAAAAAGTAAGAAAAAACAGTCGAGTATCCCGCTCGACTGACTTTATTCAATAAGATCTTTTTTCGACTCTTATACCACAGCACTTTAAGCTTCGATGAGGGAAGAAAAACAGGTCTTCGCATAAAGCGATCATGGCCCGCGGCGAAATGCGAAAGGGCTGTTAAGGCCCTTATCTCAGCTGTACATCTGTCCCCCGTAACTCCATACGAAAAAATATTAGCGGTCCCACTCGTTCTCCTTTAAAACTGGGCATTCGGCGCGAGTGCAACTCTTCAAAAGTACATATACCGTTGCTTTCGCGAGAAAAAACGAGTTTTCGAATACTCAAATTTCGCAGGTCGACGAGAAATCGTGATTATTGACTGGATCTTTAGTTTTTCAAACTCTCATCTTCTTTATGTCCATGTTCTTTTAATATCGTTCATTATTTATTTAATTACTATAAATTTTACATTTTTATTTTGCCATAGTATTGAGGTAAATACCACGTTTCTGAGCATGCAATTATATCCAGTTTGATTTTCATACTCTCAATACATAGCTTTAATTGTTCAAAATTTGACCTTAATCCTCCTAATATTTAAATGTTGGATTAAAAAGCTTTTGTGTCTATCTTATCATTGAGACTTTGAAAATCCGGTACTTTTATTTCTGTTATTTCATGAATTTCTTGTTCCTGTTGAATGAGTTGCATTATCTAGATGCAAGATGATCAGATGTGGTGAACATTTCATTTCTTGCTGACCTCGTAAACGGATTCTTTACCGGACTTCTTCTTTCCAACTGCTATTGTCGAACTCCTACATTTCCCAAGAATTTTGGAATGTAGGGTTTCGATGGGTAGTCTGTAAATTTTATTGAATTGCGTTTATTTTATTTTTTAGTATTTTACAATTTTCCGTGTCTGTTACCATATGGTTAACGTTTTTCTGTGTGTTATATGGTTTTATTGCTATATTCACAATTTGCGCATTTACGTAGATGACACATACATGTAGACTAGCTGTGGCATTTGATACCACTGTGTCTGGATCTACCGCGCTTGTAGCAAGGTTTAACATTGATTATATCAAAGACACGAGAACTCTTATCATACAAAGAAATTGTACTTTCGAGAATTTTTTCAGAATCTATTTATATATACGGTTTGCGCGTTTATTTTTACTTACTTAATTATTCTGATGACTTGCTTACGCGAGCAATAAAGAAATATATGCACGCATTGTGGAGCTGCTTTGCATCAATGGACTCACTTTCTTTCATAGCGCATTACATTAAAATTATTATGCCCCGAGAAGAGCAATTCGCGATGTCGTAATAGTTCCTTTATTACCCTAATATAAAACGTGGCCACTTTGTAGCTGCAAAAAGTGCTTTTAGCCTCAAACTCATTTTATGTCCACAATTTAGCATAATTTCTGCCAGTGCTGTAACTGTAGAATAATAAATTCACATTCACTGGTCTAAATATACACATTTAACTTGCCCAAAAAGTATCCCCCCCTCCCCCCCGAAAACCCATCCACCTCATCTTGTCGTCCATCTCCCCCGCGGGGCGAGAAAAAAAAACATCGCATTAGCGGTATATGCACCTCGATTTAACCCACATATAATCATTTATTTGCAGGGAAAGGCAAGCCGCTGGAAGGTTGGACACGAAGATGAACAGGCCCTTCATCACGACGAGATCCGAACGAGCCGGCGAGGCCAGCCCTTAAAACCCATGAGGGCTCTCCATTCGCATTACCAAGCCAGTGTATAGATACATCCCCGAGCACCGACCGCAACCTCCGCCGCCGTCCCTAAAGCAGAACTCCAGATCTTCTAGCGTCAAGCTCAGAGAGAGGGAGAGAGAAAGCTAGAAACCGAACCAGCAACAGCAGCAGCAGCAGCATCAACGGAGGGACAGCGAGTCAAGGTCCGAGCGAGCCGCAGGAAACGTATCCACAGAGTAGTGCGCGAGTGCGTTGGGTGATCGGAACTGATCTACTCTAGGGCCCTGTGTTCTAAGCGGTGGTAGGGCCGCAGATGGGAGAGGCTCTGGCCGGGCCCGTGAGGGTGATCGGCCCAGGTGGTAGTAAGCAGGGTAAGAAGCGCAAGCAGGAGGAGAGGGAGTCGGGCAGGAGGCGCAGACGCCGACAAGTCGGCCCGAGACGCGGCCCCAGATTAAATCGGCCGCGCGAAACCCATCAAGCTGGAATTGATGGAGTTGGAGAACATCGTAGCCAATACTGTATACCTCAAAGCGAGAGAAGGTTAGTATATATATATATATATTTATATATCTATATCTACATCTATATCTATGTCTATACGAATATATACCCCCTATATACATATACGTGCCTGTTATGTGGCTCTGCGTCTATCTCTGTGTGTTTATGAGCTGCGTCATTGGGTGAACGAACGCCGATTCGGACGATAATGGCTGGCTGAATGAGCCCCTCGTTATATGCGCTGCTCAAGAGTTTACGTTCCGATTCACTTCTCTTCCTTCCTTCCTTTTTTATGGGGCTATTTTACTAGAGGCTGCAATGATGCGCTCTGCGGAAACAGCCTCTGGCCATGCTGTGCGGGGATGAATGGGGAATCGCTGGCTCGGTAAAGTGCGACAGTGTGAAATTGGGATCGAGATGATGAGCGCTGAATTGAATGATTTTGAAAGCTTAATTTCTTTTTAGTCTGAAACCCATTTTGAACATCCAACTCTAGAAAAGAATTGCGGTAGATGCTTTTAAATATTTACATGCTATAGTCTGCATTTCAAACATTTGCATCATTATATTTGTCGTGTAACTTCAAAAAATTGCAGGAATTAATTTAATTGAATGATTTATCGAAAACAGTTTTGGGGTAATTGTCGTGGAATGACCTTTGAATATATTTTTTTAAGCTAGCGAAAATACCACATAATGATTGATTCAGCGTTGTGGTCACCCTAGTTTGCTTAGATATATATGATTGGTCAGGATTAACTTCATATACACTGTGTCTGGCATGTATTTACCTTCACGTGCTAACAAGGCAATAAAGAACTATATTTGAACAGATGAAAAAAGGTACTTAGTACCGACATACCAACTCCAATTAAATAAATCATTATAGAGGTTTTTTTTTAAATTGTTAATTCAATTAATAAGCGTCTTTACACATTAAACTATCATTAACGTCAAAATTGTTCACTTAATAAAGTTCCACTTTATTACCTTTTTCCTAGCAAATAAAAGTTTATTAGATAATAAAAGAAACATTTCATTCAACATCGTTATATTAAATTTATCAGTTTATTAGGAAAGACGTTTTCATATTATAGCGTACGTGCCTTTTTTAATTAAGAGGATTTCATCATATTAATTTTTTCGCCATACCTACTTATTTAACAAAACGTCTTTCAATTTCACTAATTAATTCAATGCAACCTGTTAAAAACTAAACTCATTAGTAATTCTTACGTCTGAACATACTTCCATTAAATTAATTGGAAACAAAAACATAATTTAAAATTTAGCAGGCATAATTTATTAGTACTTAACTAAAGGACAATGAATGTAATAAAGAATCCGTTTAATTTACTTAAACCTAAACTTCATTTTCGTGAGATAAATGTTCCTCGAAACCATAATAGAAAAAAAAACAAGAAGGCAGGAGAAGAAAAAAATTCTTATCAGACTTTGTTAAAGTGATAAATGAGGGTAATTCATCAATTAGTCAAAAAAGAAAAGAAGAGAGGGGAAAAACTTGCCGCACTTGATGTCTTCAGGTGTACGTGTTGACTAATGAAATTTCGTAGTAAATCCAAGAATTGTGTGTCCATACCAGCCCATGGAACTCGCCCATATTATTCATTCTAGGAATATTTCATCAGAATCCATTGATGAAAAAATCTAGGCCTAATTCTGGGACATCGACACAAATAATTAAATATATATCCCGTACATGCTGGATAAGTACGTACACAAATAATGATTTCACAACGGAATTTGCACTTTTAAAAAGTAAAGTCCTGACATTCAGTATCCAGTTTCAAAGGAAAGTTAGTATTGGATCAACGCTTCAAATTCGTTGTTAAAGTCTTTCCACCGAGTTTCGACCAAACGCGGAATTGGTTAATATGATTTGAATATTTTTCTCGTATTCGCTACAAACCTTTTTCGTGACTACTTAATGTTCTGTAAGCATGGAATTTTTTTACCATCAAAGATATTATTTTAAATGTTATTCTTATAAAGCTTTAATTTTATTGAGATTTACTATATTCGTTTGGTTTTAAGAAAACCACCTATATCACACATAAAATCGCAATAAGTCAAGACCTTGATCGTATCTCCTTTTCGAATAATATCATACATATTTAAAGTCAAGAAAGTCGAGTAGCGGACAGCTCATTACGATAAATATGCGCTCTCGCTCGCGGAAAGTTATACCCATAACGCTGATATATATAAATATATAACTGGCACGTATCGAATGGGAAATGTAAGAGTATACTTATGCATATACATACATACATACATAGGAAGGTAGGCGCTGAAGCGCATTTATATAGCATACATAAGCAAACTGGAGCGTCCGATATTGATTTCCCGAACGACCCGAGCGCGTACACACCACACACACATATATATATATATATATATATATATAAACACGCGCCGAGAGAAATATGCTAGGCGATAATGGTCTTGAGGCTCTTCTCTTCTCCCTCTTTTCTCTCACCCTCCTGCTCATTTACTCACTCTAGCTGCTGTGTAGCTCTTCTATCTTGGCTTTCGGGCTTGGCTGGTGTATGTGACTTGACGAAAGTTAATTAATGACGAATTAATGACCTGGAAACGGGACTCCACCCAGCGTGAGACTATACCGGCGCGAAACGCAAAACGAGTTCAAGATCATAGTGGGAAAGCGTGCGGCGAGTTTGGACACTGATGTAACTGCCCTCTTCTCTGCCATCTTGACAAATTGATTCTACGGGATCTGCGGGAATTGATTTTTCTTTTAGGACACGATGATGGGACAAAGTGAAGCGATTTTCTGAAAAATCTCTAGCTGCCAGTCTGGTTTGATCAGCACTGATCTTACGCATTTTTCTCCTTGGTGTTTTCCAATAATCATCATTTTGTATAGCTGTATACAAATTAGTGACGGGGAAAGTAAGATTATGTTTTTTTTATCATTGATCAATAAAAACAATAAAAACAAAAATATATCATAAAAAATTTTATGTTTATAAACAGCTATATCTATATAACTTTTATGGAATATGTTCCAGAATGAATTTTTTAAGCGTAGACTCGATAAAGATCAGGATCGCGATGCCTGGCTTGTTATCAGAAAAGCAATCAGCATGTTGACGCATGAAATGTCCTTGCACAGCTATAGCGCCATTTTGTAAAGCCCGCACGCATGGCATGGCCGCGATTACCGCCTTATATATCCTTCACCGTATTATGTACGCGTGCAAAACTTTTCCAACTGCGGACACGTGTCGCTTCCCTTTTCTTGAAACGCATTAGCATCTAATGAATTTAGAGTTTGATTTGGTGAGCTTATATCATCCACTTAATACGATGTTAGGATGTATTCCCGCGGCATATAATTAGCTGACACAATTTGCAGTTAATCTCGTAACTTTCAAATATTAATAATCGCCATAAATTCAATCTACATGTTTGAAATAAAATGTAAAAACGCTAATCCCCCCCCCCTCCGATACCCTTAGGAGCTGTAAAGTTCATTTGTAAATCGCACAATGGGGAGCGCAATTTTTCGCATTCGGGACAAGCAAGGCAAGCTGCTCTTTTTCCGCTCGCAGATTAAACTCGCCAACAATGCAGTTTGACAATTTCCTTTAGTCATACACCTCCCCGGTCATCCCTCTCTTCATTGGCACGCGTTATAAACTCCAGCATAACGGAAACTAATTGGCGTCCAGCCGATATGCTCGAACCTCTCTAACGCACATCCACAGACACACGCACGCACACTCGCCACGCGTACACATACGGAAAATTAACGAACGCTGCTTTGTACAACCTATCCCTCTAGCTCTCTTTCTATACATGTCCCCGCGTGTATACACGTATGCGCGAGCGGTGGCGACAAAATTGAGGAGAAATTTCCAGCGAATGCACACAGGAGTTCGTTTTAGCCCTCCCCCGCGCGTCCGCTCTCGTATGGGGGGTAATTGGAATTAGCGTGACTGCCGGCCGCCGGGAAATTAAAGTCGCTCGTTACACCGAAACAAAAAAAAAACGAGAGAGATAGAGAGAGGAAGCTAGAAAGAGTTGGAGAAAGGAAAGACGGAAATCGAGAGGCCAGCTTAAGTATCGCGCGCTGGAGACACTATGTTTTTTTAATTAAATTCCCGCTGTTTCTCCATGAGATTGTCGAGAGAAAAACTACCCCCTCGTTTCTGCGAACATCGCGTTCGAGTCGGTGGATGCGGCAGAGAGAGAGAGAGAGAGAGAGAGAGAGAGAGAGAGAGAGAGAGGGACAGAGCGAAAAGCGATAGGAGCAGAGAAGGAATTCCATTAACGGTTCAGATTTTGCTGCTCGCGAAATGCTGATAAAATTTAATTTGAAGTGAATAGATAACGAACTCGGCCCCTCTCCGCTTGTTCGCTTGGGACCCTTCTTCTTCTCTCTTTCTCTCTCTCTCTCTCTATCTCTCTCCCCTATACCTCTTTTTCATTTGATTTATCAGGGGAATTATGAAATTGCGAATTAACCCATGCAAATGGTTTGTAAATTTGATGAGGAGTATTTTTTTACACGATCCGAGCTCGTGTACAAGGAGCTTGGCTGACTCGACGTTGGGGCTAGTGCATCGGTAAATATTTAATTGACCTATGAGAACTTTCTGAACAAAATTAATTTTGCAGTGTTGGCGTTACTGACCATCCTGAACGAACATAAAATTGAAATAATTGGATTAATATAACATTTTGCCAATGTGACAGACTCGTGAATTTCGTACAATTATTTATAAAGTCATCAGTACGAGGTTCAATGTTATTTCAGGTCTACTTTAGCTACTTAAAACTTTTCACAATTTATATTGCCGCTATTATATAAGCTAACACGATTTCACGAGCGAATAGTTCACAAAAGCGCTACGGGAATCGCTCTCTTTTTCTACTTCTGCACACACATCGACTACGTATACACGATGCTTTTCTTCAAACCCTCCCTCGCTCTTTCTGCACACCTTTTTCTCTCCTCCCGCTGTTTCGCAGCGTGACGTAAATCAATACCACCTTACCATCTCGTATTTGTTTAGCGCTAATAAATTCGCTCTTGTTCGCTTATACAAAAAATACCCTTGAACCATATCTAACACATGAACTTTTATAATCGCGCTGAAAGAAGTCTAATATACGCCTTTGAACGTAAACTCTCTATCCCGTACGTTGGTCGGACAAAAAATTATTCACGGAGCTCTAATCTCGCCTTTTATCGAAATCCGCTCAGTCAGATCGGTATAGCTCCAAGCCTTTTGCGATTCTCAAAGGAATAATAATATGTAATTCGCGCTTAAGGCTTATTAAGTGTGACGCATTTATCAATCTGCATCATAATACATTCCTAATGATGACGACAAGTCGCAGTCCTCCAAAGCCTATCTGTCTCTGCTTACATATGTGTGCATTCATCCGCGCGCTACCATCAATTACGTCGCACCGCTAATTGACTCGTCAAACAAATCAACGATATCGGCTAAAAAAAGAAGGCATCGCGAATTTTCACGTATATCTGTAGCTCTCTTCGCGTATCTTCGAATGCAAGTGTGTATACTAGCTTATATATCTCGGTACGGCAGAGGAGAAAAAGCGCGGTAATATCGTATGTAGCGGAGAGTACGAGCGGAGCTCGTAGACCGGTGTATTACGCAGTCCGCGCGGTAATATCGCGTGTACCGTCGACTCTTGCGCATGTGCGCGACGCGACCACGAGAGAGAGAGAGAGAGTGAGAGTGAGCGAGCGAGAAAAAGCAGAGCCGAGCTGCGATGCAGACTCGCCGCGAGAATTATGCATAGCGCACGAGCACGTGCTGATTTTGATAAGTGCGCGTCTGCGTCGCGTCTCCTCGAGCTGCGGAGACGATCTTGAGAGGAGGAGACGAGATTGGGACGAATGTCGCTCTCGGCATGCCGAGATCACTTTCCACCTCGTTCTCTGGAATATTGTCGGGCATGTGCTTTCGCGAGCAGAGCTTGCGCGATATTGACAATTTCGCTGCTGTTGATCGAGTGTTCGGTTTATTTAGCAATCGAGGGAGATTCTAATTATCATAATTATCTTGATAACAAAAATAGGCAGGATTTAAAAAAAAAAAATAGTTTATAAATTTATCATGTTTTATTTTTATTCCAGTAAAATATGCATACTAACTTTGGGTTATCGTGAAATAAACTGAAATAGCTCCTTTGATAATGTCACTCGATCACAAATCAAGATTTCCATTTTCCTATAGATCGTAAGCGCAAAAAAAATCAATTTCCATTACGCGCTGCTTTTACTTGCAGCGAAAATAAGAAATGCCTTTTAGCTCTAGTAGTCTCGTCATCGTAAAAACTACTTATTCCTACGTTTAATCTCATTTAAATATTTTTTAATGCTAATAGGCACAGTTAACGTGCATGAATCGATTAATTATATCAATTTATACAAATTAGCTGCTTGCATGTATGTACCGTATCACTTACGAAAAATCCTTTTTATTTCTGTACAAATCTACTTTTATTGACATAATACTCGAATACAACTATAGAAAATTGGTATAACGTAACATTTCTATACATTATTGTGCTCGGACTTATATAGAAGCTGCAACCAGATTGAATATATACTTTTTCTTTGCTAACGAGCTCAAATTAGTTGCGTACAAAACGTAGGCGCGCGCGTTGCACTTATGTAATGCTTAGAAAAACGAACGGTATAACGGAAATCTTGTATAATAGTTCTCTGCATTTCCCGGTAAAATCAAGAGTGACACTGATACTTCTGGACTATATAAAAAGTAAAATAACGCACACGATATAAAGTCTGGCATCGCGTCGCGCACATACACGTCGGCCGCAGATCCTCTGTGCCACGAGCGTTAAAACCGCGCTAATGTCATAATCCACGATTAAACAAGAACTGAGAACTGTCGGTCCACGCGAGCTTCTTTCGACATTCTGCAATTAACCGCTAAAAATCTTGGCTGTCCCCATTTCCTCTCATTCTCCCCGCTAATCCCCTGCATATTAACTTCAACCCAAACACTCACACGCGAAAAGCCACACGTACCGTAGAAGATGATTGCGCGCTCTCATTGTGTACACGCGTACACAAGGCGCACATGCAGACACGCACATAAGCAGCGAATAAATGCATCGCGAGAGGGAACACGACGACGACGAGGTTCCGCGCGCAGCACAATGCAAACGGGCGCAAACAGATGCGAGCGCGTCTATATAGTACGTATATACACACGCGCATATTTTAATACTCTCTTATCAGCCATTGTCGCTCGCCCGTGTGTGTGTGTGTGTGCGCATAAGCCGCGAGTACCGCGGCGGTGCGCTGCTGCTTATGTATGGCGGCGTCTCTCTCGCTCCTTGATAATGAGAGAAGAATCGAGACTATACAGGCCCTGCGCGTTATTACATCGCGCATTTTTCTTATACTCGACGAGTCGCGAGCACATTCCAATGCCGATGATAATATTGTATACCGCGACTCGCTCTATCTTTCTTTGATCCCACTGTTGCTGCTGATGCTTCTTCTTTTCCTCCTTACTTTAATTACGTTAATTGAGCTATTAGTTTGTTTTTGTTGCGGCGTAATGGTGCAGCCGGAGATAAGATTTACTGCGACACTGCACCTAATAAGATAACTCTTTGTATCTGTGCGCGTTTTGTGTTTGCTTTGTCGATACGAGAACAGACCCTGGTAAACGGGAATCATACGTTACGCGAATAATTACTTGATTAATTGGGATGATTTTTGAGCTTATTGCACTTGCCGACGCGGTCGCGAGCTTCTGCTACTGTACCGTTACGCGCGCGTTGAGCGAATTGATAAATGCCGAATGGCTGCGCGCGGTGCGCAGGAGAGATTAAATTATGAGTTTGCAAAATCCGATACTAGATATATTGCTTTCACCAGTTCGGACCCTTGAAATTAATTAATTGCTCTCTTAACTCGGACACATTTATATAAAAGTCCATGGTTAAACCATTGTTGGCTGATGTTATGTCCACGTATACACATTATACACCAATGCCAATAGGCAGTATTTGGTTCAAAGGTTATTAAAGATGAAAAAAGTGAATTGTTTCTCAGTGTATGATTATACAAATGGAATAACATAATGGTTATCGATTTAGTAGCAAATGTCAATGATACAGTACTTTTATTTCATATTACTTCAGACCTCAGCGATCGTCATAAGTAATAAATAAGGAAAAATTGATTCTGTTATCCAAATGTTTTGCTTGATAGTACTGTATAATTTAGTTATATAACTACATTTCCTGATTGTTTTGCATAAACAATTAAGAATTACTATAAAAATATGAGTAAGAGTCGATAATATATTAACATCAAAATAATGAGTAAATAAGCAATTTTAAAGAAGATTGAAGGTTGAATATATTTCTTCCTTATTTCTAGCCAGACTTAGAATGCTTATGTTATTAAATTGAATAAATATTTGATAGTTTGCATTCGCTTTAATAAAGTTGGATTTTCACTTTAAAAGATATTCTATATATATACATGTATATTCATTCTGAGCTCTTTATGAGCGTCACGAAAACGATAAAAAAAAGTATATAACAATTCTCGTTACAAAAAGTGGAAATAATTTTCAGTTCTAAAGTATTTAACTGATGAAATTAATTTTCAATAACACAAGAAACTTTTTAAAAAATTCCTTCTCAAAATTCAAATTCAATGCATGAAAAGCTCATAAACTTGCAAGATTAACTCCCATGCATACTAAATTTCCAAGTTTCCTCGCTATATATACGGATTCGTTTTTTTTTTTTAAGCGCTATCCTTATAGCTATAAAATAAATATTCCTCCACATAACATTTTGACCTGAAAACCTCGTCAATGAAAACTTTTATAGAATCATCGGATCGTCATCGTCTGTGCAATGAATAGCAAATCTGCGAAAGACTTTATATTACTATTATTACTGTCGCATAGTACTTTATATTACTATGCGAAAGACTATTATACCGTAAGCTCGGAGAATATTTTCAAAAGGTATAGAACTCGCAAAAGTAATAGTGGATTCACCAATAAAATAAAACGCAATAAAATAAAAGCGTTTAGTCCTATTAAACAAACAACATCCCAAACAAAATGCATCTTCTAAACGTTTTTATCAGACATATATACGGTTCGATAACAATGGAATTTCAATAATGCCAACAATAGCCGATACATCCTTTCCGCAGATTACAAGCAACGCAGAAAACGAAAAAAAGGCCATCGATTCGCTGAATTTCTCTCTCTGTACATTGCGCACTTCAATTCTCTTAAATAATAAATACGTTAAGTGCCACGCGGCCGCTTCTGTGCGTGTGTTTGTGTATGTGTATGCGTGTGCGTATATATCGGCGTGTTTGCATGCGAGTCGAGCGCGCAGAGTTTTCGCGATAGATGTAATATCATCTTATATAGGCGCTGGCTGTGCAGGCGAGAGAGGCTCGCCGATCCGCTACCGAGTAATATTAGTATTCCGACTATGACGGCTCGGCCTCGCCGGGAATAAAAGGAGCAGCCAACACATGTACACGCGCACGCGGACGCGCAACAGCAGCCACAGCAAAGAGAAAGACTTTCCTGTGGGCTCCTTTTTTTCAATTTTTCTTTTCCCTTCCAGGGCCTCGAGGACCTTTTCTCGTCTTTTTTTTTGCTCCCTTGCGCTCCCCTTTTTTCGTGCACGTGCTTTTGTATAATCGCGATCTTGCAAGAGAGAGAGAGAGAAAGAGAGAGAGAGAGCCGTACACATATAACCTTTCTTTTTTTTCATAATATTCTGTTTTGCTTACAGGCGGTGGTGACAGCAACAAGGGGAAAAGTAAAAAATGGAGAAAGATACTTCAGTTTCCGCACATATCGCAGTGTATCGGACTCAAAGATAAGCTCGGTAAGTCACTCGTCAACTTGAATTTATACATATTCGCCCTCCTACACACACACATACACACTTATTCTGTCTTCTATACTCGCCTCCTTTGTATAATTATTGATGGCGTTGACTTTTTTTTTTCGCTGCTTTCCTTTTGTACCGCGAAGGGTGGACACACACGACTCGCTTTCTCGTCCGAGCTTTATCGTGATTTTGAAGGATTTGTTGGCCGAGGAGATTTGTTGCTTGTCCCCTGGACGATGTAAGCCCCGTATATATACGCTCGCTTCTCCAAATGCCTATGCATGTATACGATTTTTCTTCCGAACTCGTTGTACGTATATCTACGCGATATGTCGAGGGGTGAGTTTCTCGGCAGATTCATGATTCGCTTTTTTCGAGAGGGTTGCAGACTGATTAATTAGCTGGATTATACGCAAGTTGGTGTTTTCCTTTTTTTTTTTTTTTGGTAATGGAGCATCTTGTTACTAAGTCACTTGGAGTATCATTGGAGATTTAAATGAATTACAAAATCCTGTTTGAAATCGGTTTCGAATCAACACTTTTATTCCTGCATCTCATTATTCAATCGATAGTCGATATGCTTTTCAAATTGTAACATACTGAATTAAGAATATACTAATTAAAGGTTAACGATTTAAAATAGAATATTCCATTAGGGACGATTATCTTCAGCTAAAATTACCACCACAATTTGCATATCAGCGCGTATGATGTGCACGCTGAAGTTCTGTACGAATCCCGTCAGCAAGGAAGAACGTTAATAACGTAATCAACTAGTGCCGCCGTACATCGGCAGCGACTGCTCTGAATTATCTATGATACCGAAAGCTTCCTTTGATTTCTGTCCGTTTATGTCCGATGCACGCGAGATCATAAATATCATAATACTGATTTAACTAACAGTTCAATTATATTTCGTTTATCGAGAAATCAATCTATACAATATACAACTTGACCAAAAGTGAACCATGGATTTTCAAACTTTTTCTCAACAAGCGAGCAGATTGAATTTTTCCCCCGAAGCAGCAGTTATTTTATTCTATTTCAATATTACATCCATATAAGAAACGGGCAGGGCGACAAACATTTCAAAGGAACATAAAATAGCGAAGCGATAAAAAAAGTAAACGAAAAACTGCAACTCTAAAACATCGATTAAATAAAAGAAAAATAAAAAAAAGGCGGGTGGAGGATACGCAGCGATCCCGATATATCCTGGTAGTCAAAATCTTTTTTTTACGCTCGCCCCGCACATAAAGAAGAACAAGTATATATCGCGCACACTGTAAAATAAGAAAATATAGAAAGAATCGGCTCTACATTGCGGAACTAGCATTTTTCTACTTATTCAACTTATACTTTTCCAACTTTTCTTTTTTTATCTAAAAGAAAAATATTTATTTCCACCAATGCACAAACCATATCCTCTATCTAGATATATCACGGAAAAAAATAAATAGTAGATACTGCGTGTACGACAGTGAATATAGCCTTGAAAAAAGCGATTGCCTCAACCTTTTGCAAAGAAGATTGCATCTACCTAAAAAAAAAAAAAGAAGAATCTTCCTTTTTTTGAGTGACTCTAGCGTCCTATTTAAAAGGTATCAGCTTCTGTTATTCGAAGTGTCTTAAGGATTTATTGTAATCCGTTATCGTAACCCATCAAAACAGAGTATCTTGGTAATAAAAAATGTAAGTCACCGACTAATAAACAAATGCAAACTTCCTAAACAGAGTACGTATGAATTCCATATATTCCATATATTCCAGACAAGTTACACACCCGATAATTAACTATTCATACCCCTCAAAAAAAATGTAGCCCGTTTAGACGCAGTATAGAAGCAGGCAGTATGTCATGGTCGCGCATCGGCATTATAAACAAGTCAGCGTGTACATTGTTCGAGAATGGCCAGCGACAAAAGCTATATATATGGGCATGCCGATAGGGAAGAAGCCTAGAGGTTTGATGGGCTTGCGTACATTGCAAGGCCGAAAATAGGAGAGATAGATAGAGAGAGAAAGGGAGAGAGAGAGAG
>UELU01140071.1:9259-27985 GCA_900490025.1 Megastigmus dorsalis | reverse complement strand
ATCAACAACAACACTAATACTCGCTTAACTCGCTGAGTCTAAAAGCGCGGTTGCCGGTTAACCTATAAATTTCGTGATCGTGGTAAAATTTGTCAGAATGAAAAAGTAGCACTTGTGGAAGTCTCCACCAGGCGGCTACGGACTTTCTCGGTTACTATAGTACTATATATACTTATATATATATATATAAGAGAACTTTCAACAACATCTCTTATATGCGATTATGCGTTAATGTATATATAGCGATACACCAGTATAGCGAAGTTAGGTATTTATAAATTTATAGGTGGTTTTAATATGTTAACGAAAACAAGAACAGGCGAGCGTCTTTGAAATGTAAAATAAAAATGCGTTGCGAATTCAATAAGTAAAATTGTCTCAAATAAGTATGTCAAAAAATGGAATGTGAGTAATTCAGATTTAATTTGATAATTCTAGAAAATAAGAATTCTCCGCGCTACATTAAATAGAAAAACATATATAGTATATTGAATTCAAAATTTATTTTAGTTTTTAAAAACATTCTTCTGGTATAGTAATAATTAAGAGTAAATAAATTAAAAATTGCTATACTGGTATACTAATAATTAAAATAATATTTTCTAGAACTTAGCATACTTCAATTTTACTATACTGTCTACTAAACATTAGTAAACAGCGACTCTGTCTCATCATTGCTGAATATTATAGTAATTTTTCATGAAGTTTCTTGCAATTTTTAGTGATCTATTTTTCTCCGTGTATAGATATCAATACACGGTATACTGTAAATTATATTTAAATTAATAAATGGAAAAAATGTTATTCATTCAGATAAGGGCCTTCTAAAGCAATAAAATATATACGCCATATCGAAATTATACTCAAGAGTCAGGTATATACCATCGTTAGTATTTACTTTCGCCGCTAGAGGGAGAGTAGCCTATTCTTTCATGGCAGCTCTTATTCTCGCAAGTGTCAGAATATTACCTAGATTCATATATATGAAGCATCGAATGTTAGACTACCGTGACGGTGGTCCGACGCTTCTCGAGACTGGCTGTTCCGGCTGCATCATGATTGCAAGCAGACATGAGACATGAGCAATAACTTAGTGAAAACTAGTCAATAATTAGTACATACCTTTGCAACCTTATTGTGAATTCAATTGCATTAAAGTTGCAGTACAAATTAGCAATTATAAAACGGCAGTATACGATACTGTACTGACAAGTGCTATCGCGATGTGCGATTAAAAGATAAGGCAGACGCTAGCGGCTATGACCTGTCAGGTTTAAATGGAATTCCACCAAATGGGAAATCTGAATCATAGAAGCGACTATGACCACCGTCACACTTTTGTTTTATCAGGATACAGTTCGGCATTAATGGTTTTAAACACTTCTTGCAAGGACTATGTTATAATACACAATGAGATATATCATTCAATTCATAATTAACGTCCAAGTCCCCATTTTTTTCTTCTCAACTTTCGACGCTGTAATTTTTTACGTATTCTTCATTCGATTTTCACATGACTGTAAATGTTAACGTAAATTTGGAATATTATGCTGGTATAGAAATGTGCCAATAAGAAGCAAGACGGAAGATCTAGATGTTCAGACCCAGTGTCCGGGGTCTGACTGCACCTATTGTCTTCAATGAACAAGAGTTCATATGAAGGGTAACTCATATTATCCCGTTTTATTCGCCTTAACGGTATCTTATATTGGCGTTAGTATACTTAAAAGTCGTGAAAGGCGATGAAAGCATTTGATTATTATATCTTACCTATCTACCTGCATCGCAAATCGTACAGTAATGCAGGTAGGTTGGGGTAATGGTATACACTGAGAAAAAGGATGTCTTGCATTAAATAACATTCATTTAATGTTAATGAACGTGGATTTGAATATGACGAATTGAACTTGTATGGACGATTTATATTAAATTTGTCGCGATTTAACAGTTAAAAACTCATTTATTAATATTATTTACGCTTAAATATTGTCAAGTATACACTAAAGAACTTTGATGTCTAGAAACAAAAAAATTTTTCAATTCAATCATATTGATCTTTAATTAATATAATTATAAATTAAAAATTATTTAAAAAAAAAACTAATTTTTTTAAGATAACAATAAATTTATAATGGTTATATGCTACCTCATATTCATATACCTGCTGAATCGGATAATTTTTATTCAATATCTTTAAGCCAATTCTAATTGAAGTTTTGTATAGAATGCAGCATTCAATCAAATTTTAGTTTTAAATCATTATTGAAGGCACTTTGATGTTGCTATTTTCATTAGATTTCGTAAAAATAAAGGTTTTAATACAACCATGATTTCTCATATATTTTGATTAAATGGGCATTAAGTCGAGCCCCAGAGCTCATTTGACTAAAATTCGAGACACTTATCTGATATTTTCGATCAAAGGATGTCTCTGTAAAGTTTCATCAAAATCGATTTCCCGGACTCCTTGGGTTCCCCTTGCAAGTCTATGTAGTAATCTTGTAATTATAAGCTTGTACAGTCCACAGAGTTTGCGTGCTTGAAATATTGTCCTCATTAACAAGGACAATTATTTCGTATACAATTTTATATACTTTCCACGCTATATCGTTTTCGGGAACCAATTCGTCTATATATTAATACATATTTTTACTCTATTAAATACTCGAATAATGGCAGAAAAGCGTTTCAACACAAGGAAAAAACTGGCAGATTTTTTTACCCATTTCTAAATATACTAGACATTTCCTAGTCAGTAAATGAATTTGATTTCCACCATGTATGCTATTAATTATTATACTTTAAGTACATAATAATTGATTCTTATGCGCTCCAATTCATCCAAAGTTTTTGTATTGTACTTTTAAATACGTGACACAATATAAACTCTCGATCCTATTAGCATTGATTAGAGTCAATTGTACTTACTAAGGCGATTAATGTATTAAATGTAGTATTGAAATACGATATTAAGAAAATTTATAATCTTTAAGATAGTCAACTGCTAAATCAGTTAGCAGCAGCTTTTCAATCACTACCTAAGAGGTAACTTTAAACCCTTTAAACTGAATTAAAGCAGAAAAAAAATATGTGTCTAATATTTTTCAATACTTTCCTCACACACAGAGTGAACCACTGCTTCATCTTGTCAAATTTGTCAAATATTTAAAAAAAATGTTCATGTACCTCTACTACAATTTCAATATAGCGACACTGCTTACGCAAACTAATACGATTCAATTTTTCAATAAGAAAAGACTTAGCTGTACATGACTCGTAATTTAAGGGGATGTGTTTTGGCCGGAAAGATTCCTACCTTACCGGTTTTCACATAAATATATAAAAATAAAAATTAATTTTTGGAAAAAAACTCTTTGTTAACACCTCAATAATGATGCAAACATTACGTAGTGCAAGTTTCATAAAGTTCCATCCATAATTCACAGAGATTTTTGACCTTGAAGAGATAAAAATCGCTGCGAATTACGATCTAAATTTTCAACTCGTACTATAGTTTTCATAGATAGATAAAATCTAATCATTGAATTGAACCTAATTTCATAAACTATATATCTATATTTTATGTATTTGAATTTAGTGATAAAAATGTTTCATCGTTTAACACAAAGCGTAGAATTTTCAACCTTGTAAATAGACAAGATACACTCTACAATAATTGACTATGACGAATATTTAATTAATATTTTGATCAAATTATGTATTCATCTATAATTTTATTGTGTGTATCTAATAATGCATCACGCACAGATATACATATACAAAATAACCTTTCATTGAGCTTATACCTACCGCGATACGAACAGAAATTGAAATCAGCTTTTTTAAACCGAGTACAGCTGCATATGTATATAACGGAGAGTGCGTCGAAGAATATAAGGGAGGGGGGAGGAGGAAGAGAATTCCAAACTAAAGCTGATGTTGCGCAGCGAAACCCGAACTTGTGCTCGTATAGTCGACCGTCGAGCATAAAGCCTTAGGCCCCTTGTGCAGCTTTTGCACTAAAGAGAAACACGCGCGCACCGTGTCTATATATACTGTACAACCTCCCAAAATGTTCCACCTCTAATGCTCCATTTTTTTTTCACGAAAAAAGCCGCAGCTTATACGGACAAGGAAAGATAATTTTGCGTTGCATAAGAAACTGAACGGCTAATAATATCGTACGACGACCTATGCCGCTTTTCAATTAATGTGGCTTCCCACTTTGTCGCGTGGATCGACAAAAAAATATATAGACCGAATTTCACGTAATTCCAAAGAGCGAAGCTGTATATAGTCCTCGGGCTTTCATCTTGTAACGATTTTTCTTTTACCCCTTTTCGCGTTTTTTTCCAGATCCCCTCATCGCACCTTCACTTCATTAATTTGAATTCTCTTCTCGTCGGTTATGGTTTTTTTTTTGTTCGTTCGCCGCAGAGAGAGGGAGGCAAATGTAATTACGGGGTAACTGATACGGGGCCACGGTTAGAAGTTGATTTATCGCTACTTTCTTGATTAAAAATGAAGTGGACGCGCGAAGGGAAAGGAGTGTACGAGTGAATTTCTGGAAGCTAATAGAACTACGGTGTCTTACGTTATCGTTAATATTTAAATAGAATTGTATACTTTAGTCGGGCCGATATACTCGGTGCCGTTCAGTTCTGAAACAAAGTATAATATGGCTTCATAAAATCGCAAGTTTCAAAGTTTCCACAGCTCGTGCACGCACGAGCAGTGCGAGCAGTAGCTCACAATGCTTCTCTATATATATATATTCTTATATGGCACGCATCGGGGGATATAGAACATACGCGCAGCATCTCTGTCAAAGACTACATATATCCGAGCTGTGTGACTCGGTCGAAAAATAAACACCCGAGACATTTAATGTATCACACGGACGGAGGACCTCGACGTACGAAGTTCATCGCCGTTTTCGTGAAAGAGAAAATTGGCTTTCTCGCTGTTTACAGCTCCGAAGTGACGCGTAAATCTTTAGTTAGCGTATATTTCTTCAGAGTTTTTAATTTAATCTGTGTAACAAAACTCGACTCATTTATTTAATCCTTCACAACTCACCGAAATCTCATCGTCAATAATAATGGATAAAAATATGACATTTAACTACTGTATAACTCAGGCTGGGCTTAAAAGTCACATATATATACCGCGACGTAATATCCCATACTGTTGGGAATTGAAAAATTTACATAGTCATAAAACATCCACCACCTCCCTCCTAATCCCCAGCCCTTTTAAAGCAAACTACTCGGAGCGCGAGACACAATTACGACGCTCGCTAAACGTAATTGCACATTTTCAAAATAATCTCCAAAAATATTTTCCCCGACCGACTCGCAGCTGCATTCTACTTTCAAATTTCAAAACACTTCAAGTATATAAAAGCATAAACAAAGACGAAAAACTAAAAGTAAAAGAAGCAAGGCAGAAATGAGAAAATTCAATCTTCTGTTTTCATGTTTTTTTCTTTTTTTGTATTTAGTTTAAGCAAAACCACTGTCTGCATGTATATGTATACACGTATACAGTTGGAGAAGATGAGAGAAAGACGAAGAGTAAGTTCTTGCAGCAAAGAAGGGAAAAGGGTAAATTTAGGTCGATTTGAAAGGACTTCATTAAGCAGGAACTAGAGGAGGAAATTATTGGGAAGTGGTCAAGACTATTGTTATACTATCCGGTGCATCCGCTTCCTATACCCCGCAGTTTCGTTGCGGAGTTGGACGAGAAAAAAGTCGAGCGCACTCGAAAATGCACAACATCTTCCAATAACTTGGGCTCCTCATAATTACAGAAGGGAACAATCTTCGATCAGCTTCGTTACGTTTCCACAAACAATTCAGTGACTTAATCATCTACAACCGCACTCATCGATAATTCGATCTATAGCAATGCGCAATTCCTTGCAATCCGTTTCTCGAAATAAACGTAATTGATCAATGAGCTAAAGAATGAACTCGTCGCTGGAATGGAAGAGCTACCGCTCGAGAGTCGCCGCGCAAACGATCCATATACTCTCTTCTATAGCCAAAGCTATACATATATATAAAGTAACGTCAAAAAGAACGTCGATGCGCAGAAATAAAACGTAAGAGCGGGAGTAAATGATGGATATAGGCGAGGCGTAAAAAGCACAGGTATATATCGCTCGCATGATCTGCATCGTCAGCCGTTTGCTCTTGCGACTGCAATGAAATCCTTAAATAACATCGTTCCATACCTGGCGAAAATAAAGCGCCAAAGCTCGACTTAAGAATCATTTTATATACGTCTCGATATTACACTCTTATATACCTCCTGTATAGTTCTATAAAAACTGGATCACCGTAATTTTTTTTTTCTTCTGCTTGAACAATTTACTAATCCAATTACGCACTAAAGTACGAGGGTAAGGGTTATTCGACCCTTTGCTAAAATAAGTTTCGGGGGGTGCTTATACGCATACACATACACACGCACGCACGCACGCATCCTCGTCATTGAAACTAACGCGCGCGAGCCACGAAAATTACTTCGACAATGGCCCATTACGCATCCATGTATAATGGCGCATTATTCCCGCTCGTAGTGAGCGTGAATCTGTGTATGCAAGTGTGCGGCTACAAAGAGGAGAGAGAGAGAGAGAGAGATGTAGCTGTACAACGACTTAACAAGCTTCATTACTCACTCGCTTTTCGCGTTCCTACAGATAAGATTATCATCCAGTTTTCTTAGCAGCTAAATGTTACTTTTTATATACGCTGGTACATATTCCCTCTCACTCCCTTATACATCATAATTTGAAACTATTATTAAAAGATGGTGAAAATTTTTCAAGCACAATATATATATATATACACTATATAATATCTCTATGGTAGAACAACAAATGCACCGCAGTCAAATTCGCCACGCTCTGAATTCCCCCTTAATAGCTCTTGGTTGCGCGCGTGCATTCTTTTCAGCACTCACAGAGTCACGTATATTATTCTCTTCGCGAAAGCCACAACTTAATCGAATTCGCTTAAACGTCGCTCAACTGAATCGCAGCGGTACAGCTCAAGCTTTACGTATATATATATACGATGCGGGGGTAAGAGGATCGTCAGTCACACTCTTGTCGATAAGCGCTTTCACGCTCGTCCGCAGGCCATGGATTGCCATGTTTTATCGGCGAATTTATTGCTCGATACCTCGGGCCTCGCGGCCGCAAAAATTGATGGATGTGCGCGAAGGGACCACCAACCCGTTGTGTATAGGCCGCGCAAAAGCTCCATAAGGGAGCAAAGAAGAGATTTAGCTATGATTGGAGTAGGGCGGTGTATAAGGCTTACCCACGTGAATTGATAAGCGAAATTTCATGAGCTGTGAGGGGATGTCTTCTCTGAAATCTGCCCGTGTATTGCGTGGAATATAGTATAAAAACGTACCACGCGTGATAAAAAGTTTTATACGATGATATTTTATGTCGCGTATTTTATCTGCGAGTGCGTAGACAATGTACACACAGAATACGATCGCGTGTGCGAATACATCATCTATATGCCCACCCTTATGTGAGTAAATATATGTTTTTTTTTTTAATTTTGATCAGTTTAAGATGTAATTTAATGGATGGTGTAAAAATGACAGCTTCATTACTGTGAATTGTAAAGATAAATTGCAAGGTGTTGTCATGATTTTATCGAGTGTCTTGTTACACGTAAGCTGTCCATTTCTCGGAAAACAAATAAAAGAAGTTCCACAATTTCATTTTTATATACCAGTGTAATAAGTAGTTTATTACAGCTCGACACGTTGATAACACGTTCGTATACGTGTAAGTATAAACTTGACGCGTTTCCCATCAGATATAGCCATCATAAGAATTTCTCAGAAACATAAAATAGCAATATAACCACGATCTACTATTAAGTTTACACTTTAAAACCGCTAACAAAACTGTATAGCAGAGCATAATCAATGATTAAAACGCGCAAAGAGATATCATCATCGTTAAAGCGAATATTCGCTAAAGCTGTAACCGCGAGAAAGCACCGGATACATCAAACCTTCCAATAAACCTTCCGACAGTCACCAAAAAGGGAACTTCATAAACCAAGAAGCTCGAAATTCCGATGACTAATACAATATCTCACTTGTCCCCATCAATTCACATCCAGCAATTTCTCGAGTTACATCCGATCCAATTACTATATACGTATATAGGCATCCAAGACTTTATAGCTACGACGTCGCACCACCTGTATAACAATGAAAATTTCAAGGCGCCGCAAATTCTCCATTTCGAATCGCGAACACGTGTCTGTGTGTAAGTGTGTGTGTGTGTGTGCAAGAACAGTCCAAAGGCGATTTCGTATTCCGCGAACGGGCGCGAAATTAAGCTTCGCGCGCGGTGCGGCGTACGAAGAGCCAATGGAGAATTATACCCATATATAGGCACACTGTGCGAGCGAAAGTCATTAAAAGCCTCGCTATACATGCATATATATACGGTATACTCTATTAGTGGCCACTACAGCTTCTGCACTATACCTTAATGTATATATACGTGCACAAGGTGGGGGAGGATTCAGAGGATCGGGCGACACTGAACTTGGTACCTGTACTTAATTTCCGTCCAGTATGGCCGTTAACATTGTATGAATTTCGATAATGGATAATTCATTATTTCGAGCAGGCCGACTTTTCTCCTAATCGATTTTCCAACTCGTTTGGCAATCTCTCGCCGACGATTCGCGTCCTTCTTGACGCGACCCTATATATATTTCACCCTTTATTAAAGAAATTCATAACAAAAGCATAACCATTCCATATCTAAGCGTGTTTCGTAAAAAGTTTGCATTTAATTAGTCAAGCGCACGAAACTCACATTAAAAAGTATAAGCCCGATCTCTTTGCTGCGGCTATGCACTCCAAAATCATTGCAGCAGCACATAGCGAACTATACACACGCACGAATCCGAGAGTCACGCTAGAAAACAAATGTTGTGTCGGCCATCCGGAAAAAAGAGAGAGAGAGAGAGAGAGAGAGAGTGAGAGAGCTGGAAGCCTGTCGCACGGCCAAACTCACGTCGTTATAAGCAGAGTAGAGCGAGAAGCGCGCGTTTCAACAAAAAACACCGGCCGGACACAAACTGCACGAGTCATGAGAAGCTGATTCACGCGTGGATTGGCCCAAATCTGCGTGTGTGCGGGTTTTTCGCGTGTACAACTACACATACATACGGCCTAAAAACTAGTTCGCCGGAGGCCGACGCAATTTTTACTCTCTCGCACTCGGGCTCTTGGCCGAAAAACTCACGAAGCGGAAACTCTCGGCGAGTACAAAACAAAAAGCGCGCGCGGAGGGGTTGGGGAAAGTGGCCGCGAATCAGTCCACGCTATTCCTTCTCGTACGTATATAAAACTAGTCTCCCGGCGGAACAATTTTTTTTTTAGACGTATTATGTACTGGCGACTGGCTTAACTGTATACGCGTCAACCTTTAGCACGTGAGTGCGTGTGTATAAGCGGAGCATTCCGCGCGACTGTCTATGCGCAAAATACTTTAGTAATTTGTGGTTGGTAAAGGTTGAAAAATTGAACTTTAACGACGACGATCTTGAAGACATTGGAAAAGTAAATACTTGTATACGTATTCGATTCAATAGACGAAACGTTAATTTTCGAATATATTATTAAATTATTAATTGTCATATATATGTTGAATATCCGCGCCAATAGCATTTAATAGAATTTCGATCTTTCGATCAAGCGATCCAAAACCGAACTTTCCATATATACATAGGTACACATACGTACATGGACGTAAAGAGGGTTGTTATAAGAGCTCAGTGGAATTCCGGCTTCTGCGCATGAGTTAATTTACCCCTCGCGGCAAGCTGCACGTGCACTTGCCGAGAGGTGAGTTTTTTTTTGCTCGCTTGTCTTTTGTTAGCCTCGAGTCTCTCTCTCCCTCTCTCCTTTACACTCTAGTTCTCTTAATTTCGCGAAACAAGCTCGACGTGGTACAGTTCTTGTCGCGCTCTCATCTTAGTGTGCGCGAGAGGACTAATTCACACAGGACATGAATATAAGGTTGACCGGTATGCGTCTATGTGCACAGGATGTGCAGTCATGAGATCGCTTCGCTTGGTGTACTTTAATTGCCTAGCGAGGTTTTATTGTTTTTGGTATACACAAATATAGAGTATTTTACGTGATTTTAATGCACTAGAATTAATTTTATTATTTTTGAGTAGTAATAACTCGTTGGGTAGGCTAAGACAGCGGAGCGCTTATAAGATGGTGCCAATTCGCATGCATCGTTTTTTCATCGACTTTCGAGACAAGCTTCAGCTTAAATAAATCTCTTTCTGGTTTGTTTTCGATATATAAAGAGCCTCTTATTAGATCACAACACAAATTAGAAAGAGATATCTCTTTAACCCTTTGAGGCACACATTTTTCTATCAAACAAATTTTACGGTTATATATGCACCTTAGGGGGTTTCATACTGGATTATACTGGATCATACTGGATTAGTACCTTATTCTTCCCAACCGAGGAACTGTTGATTACATTTTGCCCGCTCTAGATTATTCTCTGTTATTGCAAAACCCCGTAACTAATTCTGGAATGAACAAATGGAAATCCTTATACTTTTCTAAACGGTTACGTAAATGAAGAACTGGGATGTTTTTAATTTATTTCATGCACATCGATTTTACAATTTTCCTTTCAATTTGCATTTATAAGAGATATGACTAAAACTATTTACGGGATTTTGAATAAAAGAATTTTTGATTTTTTTTCGTAAATAGCAGATAAAGAAATCTTTCGCTATATTGGCATCGATACCTAATTATTCCTTTTTCACAAGATATTATTTCGTTACACCCACAGTACACGGTCAAGAGCCTGATGGCTACAGATTAAAAAGGTATAGTAACAAACGACCACTAGTTACTCTGTCTTTGACATTGAAATGACTTTTTTTTCCGTCTCCAGCAGCAGCGCAGATAACGAAGCTCCCGCGCAGCTGCACAAGAATAAACCATTCTGTTATCCGTACCGAGCTACAACGTTAAAGATATATAAAACTGCACGCGGTGTATGTATAATAATAATGAGGAAGAGCAAAAGTACCATCCGCTATTTATACGGATGATAGAAGAAAAACTCGAGGATTTTCTTCATATTAACTACCTGATTGTTGTATTATTGCGTATTTCTGACTTGTTAGAAGGTTATTTAACCAATATAATGTGTGTCATGTTTTTCTACGATAAACGAACGGAAATAATAGTGTATACTTAGTATCAGTTCAACGAAAGCTTGAAAATTTGTTTTAAAATAAAAAAGTAATTGCGTTTGTACTAAAAAGGCAATGTCATTCCAGGCATTTTATTTCAAGTCATTTGTAAACAGAAATCAAAATCTTAAATATACTATGTTTTATACATTATTCTCCAGTATTTATATATGTATAAATTCATCAATGCTACTTTTTAGGCAATGGTATATATTTTACAAATGCACTATTTTCACACAGTATTGGTACAGATTCATACACCAGCTTTATTGTTTACAGTCCATTTTTAAAACATCATACGCACCACGCGAGCTACTATCAGCCGACCTATACCAAGTATAGTCAAAGACATCGGTCCTAATTATAACAATCCACGCTCCACATATAAAAAATAAAGTAAACAATAAGATAGCAACCTCCCGTATATATTTTCGCGTAAAATAAAGGTATAGCACTGCAGTCCCTATACCCCATAACCGTACCCACAATAATCGTCGCTCGTCTCAGCTTAAATTTATGGACGTGCGTATAGCATCTGCATTGCATCTCTGCACACGCCTGTAAGGCAGGCTTCGAACGTTCGGTCATTCGCGGCTGTGCGGGTTAAACGAGCAAATTGTCCAGTCTCTCCTTCGTTTTATGCCGACGATAAAACGCCTGCCGCCACCAGCTCCTTATTCGGCATTTTGAAGACGTGCACATGTATACAGTCGGCCGCTTTAGCATCTACATCGATGGCGGGATATTGTATCGCGAAACCGAGAGCCACCAATTTAGCGAGTTTGCGGTGTAGGTACTTACGAGGAGCGAGGGTGAAGAGTTCGAGCTATATTTACGTCGAGTGTGCGTTGCTCGTTTAGTTGGCTCGTTTAGAGGCTGCAGGGACGATCGATGATGGGGACCTAAAACGATGCTGACAATGTTGATTGAGAGATGGACGAGCTCTTTTCGTGCGCGGAACTTTAAAGATGGGGACTGAAAAAATATGCCCGCGAAAAACCGTTTCTCTGCGACTTCAAATCGATTGGGTCCAGGCGAGCTTTCACATTGTAATTTGGTTCGCTTTGACTGAAAATTTTAATTGGAAAAGTTAAATTTCATTGTGCTTTAGTTTTCAAATAAGATTACTTTATAGTTTTAAATAAAAGTATCTTTGTCAAAGACAGTATATATATACAACCTCCTTTTTAATAGGCCTTTATATGAAATTACTGGTGGCCTAATTTTCGTTTTTATTCGTCCGTAAATAAATTAAAAAGATTGTGGTATACCCTACCAAGTAATGTTTTATTAGCTTGGAGGAATTGCCGGCGTTTAAACGATGGTTGAAATCGCTAGCAATGCGTTTCATATAGATTCTTTGTATATGATATATATGTAAGGACTTATTGCTCATTTATTAATGTGTAAATAAATAAATCAAATGTGAAAAAGTATTTTTGAAACGATGATCGATAATTTGTTTAGGTATATCATTTAGTAGTTTGTGAAAAAAATGCACTTCGGAAACATATAGGAAACACTATGTTAAACGCCCCATGTGAATACAAAGAATCAACTTTTTTTCAAAACACGAAAGAAAATATTCACCAAAACATTGTAAATGAAACATATTAAATCATTATTTAATAAAAACTATTGGTGAACATGAATAAAAAATGAGTGTAGAAACTTTTTGAAACAACACCACTATAGATGTATGCACATTTATATGGACTTTTTTTTTATTTCGAGATAGCACACACTATAGATTCTAATTTATAACTTGAATCGAAAATTTTACCCAGATGAAACTTTTTTTAAAATAACAATAGCTGCCGCTACTATTGGACGATACTGGAAAAAATATTTTATTCTGTGTACAACTAAAATTCGATAAGAGGCCAAGCATTGCTCGAGTGGGAAAATCGAACGAAAAGTGCACGGATAGAAATGGAACATTTTTCATCCATTTTTCAAGCTTAGCTATTGTCCAACTTTAAAAGAATTCTCAGCTGTGAAATATAGTATTTTTTTTTGACGTTATCACCGGTAAATTCTCTCGCAACCAAAAATTAATAGTAGTGCTGATAATAATAGTCATAATCACAAATGAATGTTTTCAGAAGAATCAATTAATTATAATTTTAGTAAACGAATTAATTGTAATTTTAGTATAACGACAACGATGACAATTTAATAATATCATTGAGCTTTACCCAATGTATTCTGCAATCTATTTACTTGAGTAATAATAAAACAATCCACTTCCCGATAAATCGAATATCAATAAAGATTCCAATTTCTCCAAAAGTGACTTAGCAATATCATGTCGCTTGTTCGTGAAACTTAGTCTAAATCCCTCATAATTTTCAACAAGGGAATCAATTTCACACACAGGTAGCAAAATACACGAGCCCGCAATCCTAAATTGTTTTCTCAGCCGCCAACGATTACCCAGCAAAAAAAGGACACGTCTAGCCCCACAGACCTGTCCCAATTCAATATCTTTCTTATAACCCTGCATGCGTGCGTAGGTTGATGTGGTAGGGAATTGGATATATAATCGAGGTACTAATTTCATTTGGAAACCGCAAAAATTGTTTCGCCCCGAAAATGCTTACGACGAGTGAATTCTATTAGTATCTCTCTCTCTTCCTCTCTCACGAAATTAACTGTACGAGACTGCGGCAGACGCGGTACGAGGGGATCTGAATAAACGGGAAATTTTCCATATAAGAGAGCCGGATTAACTTGAGCGCGGAAAATTCAATTTTCATATACCTTCGCGTTTTAAAGAGAGAGAGAGAGAGAGAGAGAGAGAGAGAGAGAGGGAGAAAGAGGGAGAGCTGGTGTAGGTGAATGGGCGAAGCAAGAGAAATTACTCGTGGACGTCAATTATCAAGGACTGTGTGCGGAGATTTAGCGGTTGGATTATCTGCTGCTGCCACTTGATGAGAGCGAGAGAGAGAGAGAGAGAGAGAGAGAAGGGAGATTGTCGATACCGCGTATGAATCGCATATATTTGTATAGCGGAAGGATTAATTACGGCTTAAATTGTAATCGAAATTTCCGATGGGACGTGCATAATTATTCCTTCTATCATCGAATTTCGATTATAATTATCACTTACTTTGCTTATTATCTTTTCAAAAATTTATTTTATACAATGTTAAGCTTTGATCTATTGTAAATTGGTTCTCGTGATCAATAATTGATCTACAGCATTTCAATAGCAGATCAAGAATTGGGCCTCTTGTTGTTTTATGTGAAAGTAATCATTTTAAAGTTAATTATTATTGAGTGTAAATATTTAAATTTTGTATTAAATAAAAGATTAAACCTTAGTACATTGGAATTATGAAAAGAACATCGAAATTAAATCAATTTTTTTTCTATACACCTTGAGAAAAGCATGCAAAGTACTTGATCATTTGGACTCTTGATCAGTGATTTGAAAACTGCATTATTCCAAAGTTTAACTAATTTGATGGAAAGTCAATTTTCATAAGGATTTCATGGGGTCCTATTCCAAATGTATAAATATAAATATTTCCCTGTATAAGTATATCAGGGTTAAAATAGTGTAGTTATATTATTATTTTGATCGTTCCACGTGCAGCTTTATAGCTAATGCCCACGTGCTCGTATCCGCGTATTTTGCGCAACGATGAATCTGCATTTGTTTGCTAGTCGAGTCCTCTTAGCTATAGTCACCACCACTATCGCTTTGAAATACAAGTCGCCTTGAGCTCTGAAATATAAATTTCATTTTCCATTAGATTATATGTACTTATTTTTTTCATATTTAAATGCAAAACTGGGAACTAGAAATAGCGTTGAGACAATGCACATGATGTAATAATAAAACTTAACTTTTAACAACAAATGTCAAATAATTAACATAGCTGCCATTTTACGCTTTGAAAGAATTGAGGTCTCTACTAAAACTAGGTAAAGTATTTCTTTAAGTGTTTTCGTATATGCATATATGTTGTAACAGATAGCGGATTTACGAAGCTAGTCGACTACACAGGACAGTTGGAACAGACTCGAGACGAGTGTAGTGGTGTCGCTTAGGGCGCTTTTACCTCTAGCTCTAGGTATTGGGGGATTCTATCCCGAGTACACCACGAATTTTCACCTCGTTATTACAATGTGTGTTGTCAATGAATCAGAACAAAAATAGGAAATAACTAATTTTGACAAACAACTATTTCTAATTTGAAAAATGATATTGTGAAATGAAATGGTCGCTTTAAATGCATAATAAGAAGTCGTAGATGTTTACCAAATCTGCTGCACGCGGCCTCGTAAATTTCGTTCATAATTTACAGCGAGCTTTATCTTAGAAATTTTTGAGGACAATAATCTCTGTGAATTGTGGATGGAATTTCATGAAACTTGAACCACGTAGTTGTCACATTTTATTACCGAGACGGTAACAGCGAGAGTTTTTTCCCGATTTTCCCCTCTATCTGTATATAGGGATTTCGTTACATGCTAAAACCGGTAAGGTATAGGAATCTTTCCGATTATAGCAGATGTCTATAATTAAAACTAATAAAACAAGGTTTTTAGAAGCATTAAATTTATATAATTATTCTTTAACTATAGAGTTCGTATTATAAAAAATTGCGTGATAAATTATTTGAAACCTTATTGGCATTTACCATTCATTTTTTCTTCATATCTAAATTTTAAATCCTATTCTTTGAATGAATGCTCGAATTTAGCCTTTAAGCAAAGCATGTTCGATATAATGGAAAAAAAAATAATATTAATAAACTTGTATTGGCACGACGAAGGCATGAAACAATCTGATCTCCAAGTGTATAGAATCACGAATTAAAGGCAAGACAAGGAGATAGAAAGAATGTATATATTATAAGCGTCGAGAAGTCCATTATCATAACAGCGAGCGACTCGCAAGTTAACGAGTTTCCGTTAGGCAAATTGCAATTCTAGACTATTGGCGCCTCTCTCACCTTCCTTCTTTATTTTCACCTTCCGCGCCGACCCACTTCCGCAGTCCATTCCTATTAGCACCGCGAGAACTGCACCTCATTGTTCCTTCCGCCGCCGCCGGTTAAAAAAAATACAATAGCACGATGAGGCGCCTTCTATACCTACTCTTGCAACTTTGCAAATCTCTTTTATCTTCTTTCTCGCACTTATCGGCTGAATGTTTTTTCTCCGCGCTTTTGTTTCTAGCATTTCAGACGCCGCATGAAAGGGATAAAAGTGCACTCGACGGCTCTCGCTTTATTCGATTCTTATGTACGAATAGTGCGGGAGAGAATTGAGAAATCAAAGGCAGTCGACTCACTTGTCCTCTTGCACTTAGACTATATCGAAGTGTTGAGATATGCTAACGGATGAAAAATTGAAAGTGAAATCCTTCTTTAAGGACGCAGCAAAAAGCTACTTTTTGCCACTATTTGTTGAAAATCGATTGGCTTGGATGACTAAATAGCTACGATTATTTATCTCGATTAAAAGATACTATACTAAGACAATATTTACCACATTAAAAGATCTATAAGCAGTCTTTCATTTATCGACTAAAATAGCGTTACTTAGCTCCATAAGCATAAGTAGCTACACTTCAATAAAAAGGAAAAAGAAAGTGGTGATACCGATAAAGCTTTTAATTAGAACAGTAAACAAATTGAACATGAAACTCACTATTCTGTCCAAAGAAGCAACTTTTTCCCTACTTTTATAGAACTTTTTCCACTGATTGCCTCAGCTTTGTGTTGAGCAAAATCAAATTTTATACTACAATGTATCTCATATAATGTTTTGACGCTGCGTCGAGCGATATGGTTTTTAATGTAGCGCCGCGCTTGTATGATCGATCGAGTTCACGAGTAAACAAACCTCTTATGCAAATACAAGGCTATAGTGAGTTAAAAAAAAATTGCTACAATTTTAAGATGTACTTTGTATACTTTCAAACGGTCTGTTTGTGACTATTGGTTGACTGACGCTTTCATATTGACATAAAGGAAAATCTAAAGCACTTTGCGCGTATCGTACTTTAAATTGAAGAATATATACTCTTCAATAGAGATAATTAATATTAATTCAAGACAAAAAATAATAAACTTGTGCAAGATTAAAGCGAATCCATCAAGTCCATCGAAAAAGAAGAGCGCAAAAAACGTGCGAGTCGTTTCCCGCGTATCATCGCTTCATTTTTCACCCGCGTAATGAACCTCGGCATGGAATAGTCCACCTCTGCATTAGGTATATATGTACATACAAGCTTCGCCCTTTTTCCCACCCCTCCCTCAGAAGTGCGAGAAAGAGAGAAATCAGGCCGATTAAATTAATACCATTAAATACAAGCTTAGCCGCAGATTATTATAATTATCTCGCAGCCGGCACCACTCGCCATTTATCTAACAAATTGAAACTTTCCAAGCCTCGCCATGCACTCGCACCTCCGGCATTTTTTCACTTCCGCGGCACAGATTAATCTTGAGGCTGTTGCTGCTGCACGCGAGATGCGCCTAACGCTGTTATCGTCACGTGTATATATATATATATAGGAATGAAAAAAAAAGTGAGAGAGAGAACGGGTAGTACACGGGCGCGCACGCGTATAATGTCCATTAATTTGTATGGCTATGAATATACATGCGGACACTGGACTTAGTGTATAAAGAGGAACTGACGTTCACTTTGTGCGCTTGTTCGCAGCGAAATCGCCAAGTGGTTAAATTGAAAGAGCATGTGCAGCAGCAACTCCACCCGAGCTTTATTGTACTCTCGCGCACTCTTTGGTTTTGATCCGCTGTGGTACTGCTGATGCGGAACGTTGAATTTATTTGACCGGAGTAATTGCTTTACTCGTAGTTTAATGAAAAGTCTTTAGAATTACGCGGCTTTGTTTTGCGGAAAAATTGGAGATTCTTGCGCGTATTTTTGCCGGTTCTGGAATGCAGCCAAGTTGATTAAAATCTACAAGTGATAATTATTAGCTAAAACTAAATCGATGCGATTCTGATTAAAATTATATATTATGCAATCTTTCTTATATGTATTCTTTGTCATTGTATATAGATTTGCGCAATTGTACAAAATCAATATAATTTCGTGAATATCTTCTAAACTATGGCCCATTGCAAAAACCGTGAGACATGGATCTCATTGATTTGCACTAAATATAATTCCATCTAATCGTAAGCTAAAAGGAATACTTGACAATTTCTGAACTAATTTATATAAATAAATAAAGAATTGATTGTATTTAGTTGAAAATTCAAATTTAATATTGTTATAGTAAAAGACTAATACGCAGAGAAAAAAATTCAATTGTATCAACAATAGCATTGTTAACTTAACAAACATGCCATTATTTTAACAAAATTATAGTCAAGAAAAACTTTTTTTCATTTATGTTTGTATGTATATCTTTGAGTTAAATGATGCAGCTTATTGGATT